>BRZM01000691.1:0-14057 GCA_033238685.1 Lates japonicus | reverse complement strand
TGAGTGCAAGTGAAACCCAAGGCGGGCATGATCAATAGCACTTGACTCATTTTGTCAGATGGGTTTGACATTGACGGGCCACACCATGATTAATCGCAGTGGTGCTGCAGATAATTGTCCAACCACATCTTCCTTTGTAGGTGTCGTTGAACTCTCACTGTCATGTCTGTACTGCTTTGAATATGGCTCGTCACTTTCAGTTCAGTTATAATTAATCTTCGTGAACTGGCATCTGCACAAAATCCAGCTTCTCCTTAATCTGCCTGTCAGTTTTTTCTCACATGTGCATTTACACACACACACACAGCCTTTTTTCTTATGTATTACCCCAAGATGGATCTACCTGGACCAGAACCGCCATCTGCTGTTCACACTGCACACTGCACCAGAGTGAGGTTGCTGTGTGGTGGTTGTTTCAGTGGGGTGAGCCGTTTGATAAAAACAAGCTGCAGCCCGTTGCGGTTTCATCCTCAGAAAGTCTCCTTGGTTTCCATGCACACAGCTGGATGTTTTTACCCATACGGGACTGCTGTGACATGGGCACTGGAGATGAAACAGGCCTCCTTCGGCACACAAACACAGCACTACACTCCCGGCCTTGTGTACAGCTGGTAGGGATGACACAAGAGGCACAGGGCTTTATTGAGTCCTTCTGAGGCTGCTGTGCAAGTCAGGGCAGTGCTCTGGCAAAGCTCAGCCTGCAGGGCAACAGAGGAGAGCCAGCCGATGGAACACAGGCCGCTTGGCCGATGCTGAGGGTCTCTGTAGGCCGGTGTGTTGTGTGTGAATGTCGTGAGATGAGACCTGGCCTCCTCTCAGCTCCAGTCTCATTAAACTCAGTGAACTCTTTGTAGCAGCAGATAAAGAGAAAGGAACACCTTCCTTTAACCCTAAACTTCTGTTTGGGCCCCGGAAACCCTGCACAATGGTTCAAAAAAACATACTTAACATTGTTTTGTCAGCTTGATGCTTGACTTTGCTTAATCGAAACACGATGAACATGATTTTGATGACAGACATGATCTTGATCTGATGACATGTTTCTCAAGGAAGGACAAGTCTGCTGGCGAAAATAACACATTACTTCTGTTTGAGGTCTCAAAGACCACAACTGTAAACAAGGGTTTTGCAGCCATGCCAGTGGCTCTGTGAGGCTGTAGTTAGGCAGAGTGGTGCTTTGAGCTAAATGCTAACACATCTCAGTTTAGCATGTTATCATGCTAACATTTGCTAATAAGCAGTAAACACAAACTACACTTCAGCCTGATGAGAATGTAAGCAGTTGTGGTGCAGGTATTTGGTTGTAAACCAAATATTGAATTAATTCATTTAACCTGATGATGGTGCTAGATGAAAAGTTATTATGATTCATTTTAGGGTCTGCACCAAATTTCATGGCAGACCAACTGTCCATTATTAACTGATATGTCACTAAAAGCCAAGAATATCAACCTGTCCGTGGCATGGGATCACTAAAATCAGAGGAATTTATCCTGTGGGGTTTATGAATGCTTGTACAAAATTTCAATTTTTTTTATTTCAGTCTGACCCAAAGGTGGATGGACTGACCAAGAGATCATCATTTGCATCCCTTGAGCTATGCCACTAGCACTGCTAAAAAAAAAAAAAAAAGAAAAAAAGAAAAAAAAAATTAAATACAAGTTTATTTGGATATCTGTTATTGTAGTTTTATAATAGTTAGTGACCTCAAACATAAGTAAGCTCACTATATAAAGTAACATGTTTCTTTGTCTGTAAGTGACTTTTTGGCAAAGAAAATGAATACATATCTGTTCATGTATAGCCTATATAACACACAATCCTTGTCTGGAGTAAAAGCAGTGCTTTCAGGTCATTTTTGTATTTTGTTACCCTCATCAAATTTGCTAGGCCAGTTTGTGGCAAACTTATCTAAATATTGTGTCTCCAGTCAGAAGAAAAGAATATCTGAAGGAAATGATTGTTTTTGCAGTTTTTTTTACTCACAGAGAAGTCAATGTCAGCAAAATACAAGGGTTATCTGCCCCATGTCTTCAATTAATTTATGTAGTTAACATATATGAGGCCTGGTGTTCAATATGGAGCTGATTTGTTGTTGAGACCACCACGTAGTAGATTTTTTTTTTAACGCAGCCATTCCTCGAGCATTGCTTAATGCCACACTGATGATTCTTCAATCTGAGCAAAGGCCCAGTATCCCTCTGTGTGCCTATACAGTAAATTCCCATCTCTATTGTGGGAAAACTCGTTAGTTTCTCCATAAGTATCTCTTTCAGCAAGAGCGTCATCCCAGCCTGGGTGGGTTTTTAACTCTGTCTGTTCCTTCATTCCTCCCTCGTCTATGAATAAACGACTGTCAGAGCCAGCTAAAGGCATTATCTTTGAGCTTCTGTGCTTCCTTCCTTCTCCCTTTACCCTCTTCTCCCCTTTTCTTTCTCCTTTGTCTTCGTTGCAAATTGTTTCCCGATCGCATATTCAGCCACTTTTTAATGTCAGTTAAGGATGCTTCTCCCACTCACTAATACGGTGTTGTCAGGCATCTTTGTTCCTGACCTCACACGCAAGAGCAGTTCATGAGTTCATCTATTAATGTTATAATTGTAAAGATAACTGGGGATGGCAGGAGGTTGTGGGATGGCACTGGAGGAGCAAGCCTTGTGGCCAGTTCAGAGTCAGTTGACAGCTGGCAGGCATGAAGAAGAGAGGAGAAACACTCTGAAGGACACCAGCTTTGAAGACAGACAGCATGGAGAAAAATTCTGAGACAGTTAATGTTAACAGTCCAAAACATCATGACTTCATTACTATCGATTTCTTCTGTTTCTCTCTCTAGGTTTCATTCTCTCATATTAACCCTGCTAGAGGAGTTTATTATGAGAAAATCCTGCAGCCCTTAACTGATTTGGTATTGCAATGATCAATGTCCAGCTGGCTCTCCCTGTGTTTGTTGTGACCTGGCAGAGGACCTGATTCCTGACTGAGCCGTCATTCACATGACAGCTAAAATTTCTAAATCTTTTAGTGACCTCTTGTGGCCAAAAACTGGTGTAAAGAACAGGGACTGTATTTAACAAGCTCCTAAAAATCTGTAATTTTACTCACAAGCAACACAATTATAGCTTGCACTGTTTTGGTTTGAAACCAAAGCAAATGGAGTTATTATGCATACTGACACATTAGAACATACTTATTACGTACTTCCAGTATAAATACACTACATATTTAAAACTTACTTAGAATTTGTCTTCAGTATTGAATTAGGATACAGCTAATGCCTCTTACTCTGCTCAGAAAATTACTCACTTGGGAATTACTTTTAGAGAGTACTCCTACACTTTGCTTTGAGTGAGAGTAAGTAAATGTGTCTTATTGCTGACACTTGCCAAAGAACTTTTTTTTACTCCTTGGTTGATATATAAGGGCGGAGAACACTACATATACTTGTAAGACAGGAAAAAAAAACTCTTAATAGCCTTGTATGTGGATGTCTCTTTAATTTTTCCAACACTCACACCAAAAATGATCAGTGTTTTTCTAAATTGTAATTCATTTAATAAATTGACATGTAAATATCCAAAAAGTCTTGGCTGCATGTCCAGAGAGTTGTTACAATTACAAAAGAGACACTGGAAACATGTTAAAAGTCAATAAAATTAGTATTGCATGTGTTCCCTCGATCACTAGAGGGAGTCACCAGTTCAACCTGGCAATACAGTACAATCATTCTGATCAGGACTTTTCAAAATGGATATTTTATTCCATTTATAATGTGAAAATCTGGTAACGCCTCATTTTACAGATCTACAATTTCCTTATAAAGTCTTACTAATTTTCTTGGCAAGTAGAGAGATAACTATGTAGTTTGTACTAATAATATAGAAAATAGAGACTGTGTTCAATTGGTACACTTCCAGTTAGTTATTTCCAATTAACTGCTAATATGACACAGACAGTCTTTCAGTCAGTGTAGCAGGTTAGCTGGACATGCAAATAATTCAACATATAAATGGAGCAGTGCCTTTACCAACATTCATATTTTGCCAATAATCAGTAATATAATCTTAAGGAAATGACCAATCAATAAAATAAAACGTTACTGAAATTCTGAATGTTTCAGGCCAGACTGAGGTGATGTAACAGTGTTTGACTACAAGAAACTTCACAAAAGTTTTGTTTTTGTTCGTTGCTAAAATACTTAAATTCCAGTGTGTATATCAAACAGCTATTATTGCATGTTTTCTTATTTTCAGGATTATTTTTTGCATTTAAGGATGAAGCCTTAGAAGACAAACTATTTATTGCTGGTGCAGTCTTCATTAGTCTCCAGCAGGGAGCAACACAGAGATGTAGCCTTTCTTTTCTGTGTTAAAATGATTCCATATGAATGTCAGATGCATGACAAAGCCTGCACAGGCTGAAAAAAAACAAGTTAATTTATCAATAGTTCATTCCCTTTAAAGCCGGTGGGAAAAGGCAAGAGATTTGAGCAAGAGATTCTCTTAAACCATGTTGTTGTTGAGTTTGGTCCACTCGAAGATGTCCTGCTCGCACACAATGTCTGAGTTGATGAGCAGGTAGCGGTCACCCACACAGAAGTGTTTCTGGCAGGCAGCACACTTGAAGCACTCCAGATGGTAAACCTTGTCCCGCACACGCATCGTCATCTCAAACGCTCGGATCCTCTTTTCACAGGAAGCACAGAGACCGTCCTGACCAAAAAGCCTGAGTGAATGAGAGGACGTCACCATGTTACCGAGAGGAAGATTAAAAACATCTGCTCACCTTTAATAACATGAATCTGTAGCAAAATTTCCCCGGTTTCCATTAAACTACTGTATATCTGAAATTCAGTAGAAGTGGGACCTTTGGGGTCCCTCATTGATAATCCAGTGTTGCCCTGACACAAATAAAATGTGCTACACAAGTCAAATTACAGCATAACTTGTTCTCCTGAATCTCCACTATTCATTTGCCTCTGCACCTTCCTACTTACTGTGAACTAAAAATGCCCAGCAAGAGAAAAAACTGGTCCTTCTTTAGGTATGAAAATGCTATTTCAGTCTGCAGGGCGACAGCTATTTTCAGCTGCGGATTAATACACTTTTGGTGTTGGTGTCCTTTTATAACAGCAGGATAGTGTATGAAGGCATGGCTCAGAATAAACTACAGTGCTCATGTTTATTGTAATGAGGGTCACAGATGTGTTGTTAATAGTGTATCACTGGGCTCATCCTTTAACACTCTTATGACACTAACCAGTGTCCCGTGACGGTACAAATCCACAAATTGCTTGATTAAATCATGATGTTACAACATTACACCACCAGACCGACCTGAGGTAGTCTCTCCGACATAGTTTTCTCCCCAGCTTGTAGTAGAGACGGCGGCCCACCTCCCCTAGCCTACAGCCACACAGGTCGCAGCTAAGACAGTCCTCGTGCCAGTATTGCTCTATGGCCTTTAGGAAGAACCGGTCACCGATGCTCTGCTGACACCCGCCACACGTCAGCAGAGATGGTGGCATCTGGAGGACCTCATCCACCGGCTCCCTAGAGAAGAAAGACAACTGGTTAGAACATCAAATATTCTCAGGGCTGCAACAAATTACTGTTTTTTCTTTTTTATATATATATATTTTTTAAATATAATTTTTCACTAATTTCTAACATCTTATGGACCAAAAGTTAATCTTTTGGTGTCAGAAATCAGACATCAGAAATATTTAAATTTTTATAAATTTATTTTAAATTTAAATTTTATTTTTCACATTTTTATTTATTTATGTATTTATCTACTTATGAGCTGTCTATCTTAACTGACTTGTACAATTGCAATTTGATGCTGTCCACCTGAGGGAGCCACTGGATATTGTTAAAATACAGTAGATCAGCCACAAAGCACTAAGGCTACTGTAATAAAGAAAGGTATTCTTACACATGTTGACATTTGAAGCCTACAACATTATAGACAAATAAAAATTAGAAAAATGATTTACACTTGGAAAGTTTACCTCTAGGCTACTTCCCCTGTTTTGCACAACACTGAACTTTTTCTTGCCCAGAGCTACTTGTACTCCCTTTTTAACTCACTTAACAGCCTGTTCATGAACAGGTTGTTCTTGAACATTAAGTTAAATGTTTTTCTCGCCTTACAGCAGGAGATTCCTGACCTCACGCTATCAGCCATCTGCAGTTACCGTGCGTAAGATAGTTTGGCTATCTTCTCAATGATGATGCGTCCTTGAATATCTTATTTTTATCTCAGGCAACACATTATCTCAATTTATACCTCAGCTACTTACTCATTGGCTTCCAGCGTCTTCCTCTCTATAGTGGAAGTCATTTCTAAGATGTGATGCCCAGTTCGATCCAGATTGTGCTTCAGGGTCCGCAGCCAGCTCAGCGGCTACCTGTGAAGCTGTCTGCGGGCAGACTGAAGCCAAGACGCGCTGCACCTGCTCCGACAACCTCCGAGACGCCGGTTACAGTCCGGTTTGAGCTTTTTTGTGTGTGTCTGTGTGTGTGTGTGTGTGTGTGTGTGTTAAATTCACAGGCAATCGCGTCCGGCTGAAATGGCCGCAAGACAAGAAATTCTCGCTCTGAGCAGCTAAACGATGATGGAGGACACTGTCATCATTTCCTGAGGCAGTAACCCGAGGTGACACTTCATGTCTCTCAAGTGTATTTGATCATCCTGCGGCGACTTTGAGCAGTGTGTTTATTAAATTAAACCATCGTCGATCCGATCAGAAGGTCACTCGCGTGGATCTCCGTGTGTCCGTGCGTCAGTTTTAAGTGAGCGGGCTGCAGACACGCTCCTCCTTATGAAGCCGCGGTCACCGTTATTGTGCAGCATCGTGTTTAAATACGTCGGGCCCCCTCGGTCTCTGCTTTCGTTTCCCTCTTCCTGCTCACGACTGTTTGACAATGGGGGGAAATCGGTCTTAAAGCGACAGCTTAACACTGCACAGCCTGCTCTGTCAGGCGTGGAGCTGGGTCGTGACTGAGACTAATGAGTTCATTATATGCTTTGCTTCACCAAAGTGCCGATAGGACAAAAGATAAAGAGTGGCATGATATAATTATACAGGCCTTGTGTGTTTTCTGTTAACTAGAGCTCACCTCATTTCTTCCCGCAGAAACAAGAAACAAAGGCATGTATGAATTACGGTGAAAATAATTTATAGCGAGTTTTTTAGACCCACTTTCTAGTGAGACGCCCTTACTAAAGGGTTTATAAGCTGCATCAGTGTTTAATAAATCCTTCAATGTATTATAGAACCGTTATAAGCCATTAATTACAGTGGGATTGACGAGATGTGAAAAATAAAAGAACGTTACTCTTAAGTACTGCACTGTACTTTAGTTTTGAGGTACTTGTACTTGAGTATTTCCAGTTTACTTTATATTTAACTACAGTACAGAGGGAAATAATGTACTTGCTACTATATTTTATCATTTACTTTGAATTTATACACAAAACATGATTAACTTAAGACTTTATTGTGATTGTTATATTTAAAGGCCCTGTGTGGAGTTTTGCAAAGCCCTGATAGAATTTACATGAGGTCAGAAAACTAACAGGAATGCCCTGAAGTCACGGAAAATATCTATATTTTTATGTTGTTGAATAAGATAATAACTTGTGTACACAACCTTGTACACAAAAGGTTAAAGAAATATCATATTTTGGGGCCTTGAGCGCTCCATAATTTAACATTCTGATGGGGCTGCTCTTCATTATGAGTACTTTTACTTTTAATACTTACATTTTGGTGGTAATACCTATGCACTTTTGCAATGTGGTTGAGTAGAGGGAAACAGTAGAACATTAAGAGGATATACTTAAAGGAGAAGAAGTTGAACAGTTCTTCAGAAAATGTACCTACCACCACTGTTGAAATAATGTAAAATACAGTTATTATGTTGACATACAGATCTGATAAATGCACAGTTTTCAATATATATAAGATCCCTCTATATCTCCACCTTGTGTGGGAGTGTATTCTTTACAGAGCTCCTGGATTACGAGATACACCTACTAACTTGTAAACTGGTAGAAAAGAGACTGATGACTGGTGACTAATGCTATGAAAAATCCCAAAATAAGATCTCCTGAAGGTTGTCTCTGAGAAAAAGGCACTCTGTGATATTTCTACAGTGCTGGTGTCCTCACACGCAGCCTTTCCTTTTCAAACCAGAGCTGCTGTGGGCCCTTCTTCTTATCTACTGCCAGTGCCTCAAGGCAGCCTGCAGGAGGGAGGGACACAGGCAGCAGTTGGACTGGGCAGGAAGATAAAGCACCTCAACTCCAGAAGCCAGAGTCAGCTCCTCAGCCAGCTGCAACGGAGGAGGATTGCAGGCAAACTCTAAATGTAGGCTGAAAGCATCCCTGGGCTAGGCAGTTGTTGGACTGTGTAGGCTCACTGGATAGATACCAAGCTGAGAAGGCCCAGGAGCAAGGTGAACATGGCACTGTTGTGTGCCAGTTACACAGAAAGAAGAGCACCTTTACAGAGATAAAACTCAAAATACATATCCTTCAAATGAAAAACATTTTCAGGACAGGATGTTTGCCTAGTGTCTCTGTACAACACACAATGCAAAAGCTGTGGTGGCTTTCTTAGTCTTAATTGAACAGAAATTCCACACATTTGAACAATGATACCCCTTCTTTAGCTTCCATTTGGTTGTTAATAAAAGCAGTCACTTCAAGGTTTGCTTAATAGCTGTAATGTGGCTTTCCATCAAATCACACACTCTTCCAGTTTTCATGGAAATGTAGATGATCACACTTTCATTTTTGTGAGCACTTTAAAGACTTCTTGTCTATGTTGGCTTAAAAATGTGTAAAAATGTAAGTTAATTCTTGAAAATCTTCCCACGTCCTCACCTTAACAGTTGCCGTTCTGGAGCTCTTGATCGTATCACACAATCTCACTCAGTCTAAACTTTGAGGCCAACATGGACGAGAAGTATACGTGATAGGAAAAAATGGAACGATCGATATCTCCATAACAGGATAACAAGGTTATATTTGCTATTTAATTCCATTAACTGTTTATGGGAAAATTTAATGTATATGGAGTTTAAGGGTTTTTGTCAGCTGCTGTTTCAAAGTAGATAAAACTTTTTTTTTAAAAAGCAACTATCTGATCACATCACATACCGTGTACTCTGTGTCTGCTTATCTCTGCACTGCATACATCAAATTTCTAAATTATCTGCATATCCAACCCCAAGAAGCACCATTGCACAGTTTTGAAGGTTTGTGCAGTGTTTTTTGCACAACCAGTTTATGTAATGATGGAGTATTTGAAAAGCTTGATCAATATTATGCATTTCTACTGTGCTGTCTTAAAACTCCAAAATGTCATGTTGCACCAGCTTAAGAACAAGTTTATCATAGACGAGAAACAAGAGAAGAGAAAGTGAGTACTGATATGACACCCAAGTCATCCACTACTTCCTGTGGATTTGACTGAGAAAGCCCAGAGGATGTGCAACTTGCACGCAGAGATGAAGCTTTCCTGGGGGGTTGTTGCAGTGTACGCTGCATTCACTTCCTACCCCTCTATACAAGATGGCACCCCACTCATGTCTTCCCAGATAGACAGGTCAACTCCAGATGGCTCAGCATGATAGGGAAAACAAGGCTTACAGCGTGCCATAAATACTCTAACATGTTGTTGGCGGAAAACTCTTATCTGTGTCTTTATGCTTCCTAAATGTCACCAGAGAGGAGGTACACATTCCTGCAGACATGATATTAATGCATTAAACCTTCTCAGCGACAGAAATATTCTGCGGTGGAAGGGTTGTTGCAAGCATCATGTCTCAGTTTCAGATTTTAAAATAAAATTTGTACATACTATATTTGATCATACATATTATTTTATGGGCAACATGGGCAATCTTTTTAAGCTTTTATGCCTGTCTATAGGATAGAACTTGGAGAGCAAACAGTTAAGAATGTAGACAACCTTTTGGGAAGTGGTGTCACTCATGTCCAGCTTCCTGTTTTGCCTGTTGGGTACTGAGAGCATTATGGAGTTGAAAGCTGTGTGGAATTTGAGGGCAGCCGGAAAATGAGCGTCAGCACTAAGCAAACATTAAAATTATATTACACAGCTAGTGGTCCTTCCTCTTATCATTGACCAATCAATGTGACTATTACAAGTTACAAGTTCCTCCACTAAATAGCAAAGTATTGCAGGGCTGTTGTAGGATTTACAACCAATATCCCATTTAAACAGCATCCTGTTAAATCATTAGAGATTTTCCATGAAATAGATCTCCTAATTAGTAGTGAAACAAAGATGGTTGTCGATAAGTAATGGAGAATAGATGCAGGCTTGCAGGCCCTTTCCTGAAATATGAGGACTGTGGACATAGTGTTGACTCAGTGATAGCACGAACTCTAGAACAGCAATACCACAACCAGCTGTTTCCGGCCCAATCTGATGTGAAGTGATAATTGACTTCTATTTCAAAGCCCTCATCCTTAATTGTCACAGATCTACAAAGGTAGGAACGTTTCATTGTTCACTATTACCACATGGGGTTAAAGTGAAGAGCTGTGAGATTAATTGTAAGCTTGAAAATGTCAAGGTGTAAAGGTCAGAGGTCAGACAAGGAACCACCCTGGAATTCTTTTAGAAAACGGCTGTTGTTCAGTGTTGTTGTTTGATTGAAATACAGCAGGCTGCGGAAATGAGTCACTTGTTGAAAGGGAGCTTCACTTACCCTCGGGATCCTCCCATAATCAGTATTATCCCTAAAAGAAAACACTTTCAGTGGAACAGTGCAATCAAAAAGCTGTGCAGCCATGTTAACTGCTTCCTGTATTTGGCAAAACAAAAGAAGGCTGGTTTCACATTCTTTTGGACCAATGGTCAGTTTGCTCCCCTTTAGATACTGATGCAAACTGTGGTCAAAGGTGAAGTAAAAACCTTTGAACATATATACACATTTCCAAAGATATCTGAAAAAGATGAATCCTCAAATTGTGCAGATGTATTTAGACTGGGCTCTGCCATTTATTTGGATAAGTTATGATAGTTATCTGTGTTGTGATGGTAGATTTGTCAGATAAATTATTTAAAATGGATGGTGAGTCTTTATATTTTAAATTAGTAGAGACTTATACACTTAACTTTCTCTTCAACCCCAGTTTTACCTTATCAGTGTTTTGTTGCTGATCATACTGCTGAGCTCTACTGCCACCTGCTGATGCATGTTACAAAAAACAATTTTGGACAGATACCAGTTTTGTTTCTGCATAGCTGAATCTCTCCATTTATGTAAGAGACTTCAAGCACCATTTATTGTTTCATATCGTTACTTAATAAATTATGGGAAACACTCAAATTGTGTCTTTAAAATGACTTTTTTTTATTACTAAAAGTAAAAGTGTATAGAATGTTTCAACTTTGGAGTCAGGACAACATATATGCATGAGACCAATACTTGTTTGACATGTTCTAAATGTGAACATTAGATTAGGAATCCTTATTTCTACAAAATGGCTCTGGAGCGATTTCCGTACTTTTGAAAATACAACACAAAAGAATGACATAATCATATTAACATGACAAGTAGGCAACTCTCTACATGCTGGAGTCATCATTTTAGTGCCAGGAAAGGTTATGAAAGCCTGTATCACTGAGTATTTCCAGGGCTCGAGTCCTCCAGTCCTCCAGTAGTATTGTTATTATTAGTTTTAAAATTTAGCATTTGAATATCCATGTTTTTAGTAGTGCATCTGGTTTCTTTTGTTTAAACAAAACCTAATATTTTGCAAAGAGGTAAATACACCTTTAACTTCAAAATGTAACTTTAATTTCTAAAGGCCTTGCAGTTCAGCTTCAGATACTTAAATACCCACTTTCATGTTGAACTTGAACTTCAAACTGATAGTACAGTCATGTGTTCTTATGAGCAGAAAATAATGTACATTCATTAAATGTGATATCGTTTCGTATATTTTCTGTGGATTAGAAAATGAAATATTCCCAGTACAATCACTTTTATTGCACATATCCTGTTTGTATATTCTGTTCCTAGCAACAACAACAAAAAAATGACACATCTAAAAGCTGGAATACTTATGAAGGAGAAAAACTACTTATGAAGGAGGTAAACATTTAAATTCATAGATGTAAATATTTATAGGTTAAGCACTATGGGAGAATGAACTAAAATCTCTTCAGTGTATGAAAAACAAAAACTTTTTTCTTTACTGGACTTATTTATGCTGCTTGAATAGGACCCTCACTTCAGTTAACTTAATCTTTTTTGTTTGCTTGCTTTTTCTATTTATATATTTGTTTATTTTTGCTGTCTGTAACACTGCTCAACATGAATGTAAACTGAAAGTGTACACTTGGACTATGCTTTAAAAGTTTGCACTTGGATTTTGTGTAATATAAAGAGAAAAATATATTGTGATGACTGATGGGTTGTGTGGTGAGACAGCTGTGTGAGACTACCATGTGTTGGTGGTGCTTGCAGCAGGACAGACAGCTGAAGCAGAAAGACACTGTATAAGGCACAGGGATGGATAAAGCATAACCTAATCAAAGCTAATGATTGTGCAGATTTTCTGCCCAGAGGCTGTAGACGAATCTGCCTAACCAAAAATATCAACTTTATAATATTTAATTGCGGCAAGATTGGTCGGCTATTAAACAGTTGAATTAATAATTTTGTATTTTACATGAGAACATTGTTATTAACGATAATCGACGCTTTGCTAACGTTTGTTTTGTAGTTCGTGTAGTCAGGCATATCTTTGACAGCTAAAAACGGACCTCTGCCTTTATAAAGAGTTTCTCCGTCTTTCGAACCGTCTCAGTTGTCGGTGAGGCCGGCGGGGCGGATCCCACACTAGAGTGAAAGAGAAAATAAAGCAACACAACAATAATAACAACTTGGCCGTTTCGTACATTTCGCTAGCAAGCTCCCCTGTGGATATATAAAACATCAAGGTGGGTGAATCAGGAGTCGCGCCGCCGAGGCAACGAGGCTCCCGGCCGGCTGTTGGCCAGCACGCCTCGCTGCCTGGAGCTAGCAGTGCGTGAGGATGCTAAGTCAGTGGTGTGTGCTAACGGACAGGGCCGTTTATCAAACACCGGGAGCTGACCGCAATGCTGGGGCAACACTGGCCCCCAGAGCCGCCAGTCGGGGACACAGCTTTGTAGCCCATGATAGGGAGAGCATATGTTGATAAAGAATTAATACGGTGTTCAAAAATGTCCTCTCTCTAGTTCATGGTGCTAGGACTAAAGTTAGCCAGCTGCTATGATGAAATGCTTGGGGATGTAGTCTGACTGTTATATTTATTTTAGTACGAATGTTTGTTATATATCGTTTATATCTAGATAACACTGATAATGCACCACCTGTAGCACACAGCTGCACTGCTCTGCTTGAGCTATGTATTCGGTATTGCCTATTCTACTTACATTATATCTTACTTTTGACAGTACATAGTTAACCTCTCTGTGTATTTTGATTCCTGTGATTTCTGCTATATCTCTTAAATTACTCGTTTTGTCCGACCAACACATCAAACCCCCAAAAATATTCAGCTAAGGAGGGACCAGGAAAAGCATAGAGCTGCCTGCATTTGAGACCCTGGAACCATCAGATGTCTGGCGTTTTTTGCAGTTAATTATTTGATTTAATAGTTACTGATTAATTTCTTTGATGATTGAGACCCACCGTATCATGCAATATGATGTTAGCTCATGTAGAGCTGACACAACTGGTTTAAATAATCGGGGTGAGTCTGACAGAATATTACTATTTTTTAAAGAGTTTATATAGAGTTTATAAGAGATTAAATTTGAATATGTAAGTTTGAGCTCTCTGAAACTGTGATGGACATTTTTCACTATCATCTGAGCAGGCACCGATATAGCTTTTTCTTTCCTGATACCAACATTGTTGTCTCAGTTCAGGATATCTGCTGATGCTAATTACCAGTTTAATATCAGTGCTTTTTTTCCCCTCAGATTTAATATCTGTATACTTAGCTTCATGACGTTCATCAGA
>BRZM01000690.1:152949-164785 GCA_033238685.1 Lates japonicus | reverse complement strand
CGGAAGTTACAGTAGCTGCTAGATGTGTGACTGTATGTATGTACATATGTGTAAAGCTATGTCCTGGTGGTATGGAGGAGCCGTCCAGAGCAAAGCATTTAACTGCCTGACCTTCTGAGATTCCCCTGTGCTCTGTGTTTCGCTTGATGTTTGCCTCTCATCAAAACTCATCTCATATTTAATCTCTGTGTCATGGCTCAAAAGTTGCAGCTGTTTAGCTGGACTTCACAGATACTGTACTTTATTTTAGCCAGAAATGGGGGACTAAGTAGACGGTTCTCTAGTGCCTACAAGGCAAGGCAATTCCTGAAGGAGAGAGAGAGAGAAAACCATGTCTTGTTCTCAGTTGAAAACTTTGGAAACATGTTTCAATGATTAGTGCAGAGAACAGGAGCTTCCTCGTGCTGGACCTATTGCCACTTATAGACAAAACTAGAGAAATCATTTAATTGTGATCAACATTTACAACAATTTACAGGTTTAATCAGGTGGCAGTTCTTTCTCAGAGATCATCAGAGAGAGCCCCAAGATACAAAGACATGTAAATATGTGTTATAATATAATAATAATACACATAGTTATAGTAATGAGGCTGTATAATATAATATAGTAATATGAGTGAGATTTAGTGAGCACAGATTGGTTCTATGAACGTAAACTTAAGATCAACTAAACGTTCATTAGAATAACAATGATGCATATTGCATCTTTATATTGCCAGTCTACGGATGCTCACAGGTTGCATTAAGACAGAGAGAGACGTCATCCCCAGCAAAACGCAGTTTCAGTTTATCAACCAAGTCCATCGTAAGCCCACAGTTCCGATAAAAAACAGTGACCACCAACAATTTAAAAGGAGAGACATTTCCAACGACGTAAGATGTTTTAGACATTCAAATTCGGGTCACGCATGAATTGTTGCTAATAATATTTAACTGTTGTCGGTCGCATCTTTGTAACTAGGCTATGAAAGTTTTGTTTGTTTCAATGATCATATGTTTCGATGCAACGATAGGTAACAAAGTTATTTCCATAAGTTAAAGATTTCCATTTTTTTTTACATAAATAATTAAACAATTGAATAGACAGGATACTAAAATGCAGAAGTTTTATATTAGGCTCACATATACTATGTAACAAAATCAGGAAAATGTATTCAACATTTTAAAGTAATTATTTTGTAAGCTCTTTATTTCTTATCTTCAGATGGATGCAAACGATCACCGCTTGAATGATGAACACTTTGCATGTATCTACAAAAGTCCTCCTCGGAAAGGCTAGATCTGTACTTCAGCCTGTAACAGTTCTGAGCTTGGACTGTATTCCTCCTTGCCATCTCAGCCTGCTCTGAATCTGACCTCCAAATCTGCTCCAGAACCTGGGGTCCATGGGCTGTGGGAGTCATCAACATGAGAGCTGGGATCTTCCTCACACAGAGGAAACCTTTTCCCCCAGGCAGAGCCCATGTAGACTGAGGAGGATGTTGAGGCCCTTCTTCATGAGCCAAAGCACTGAGGCCACAGAGCAGTCGACATTAAAAACCTGCACCAGGTCAATGCTCAGCTCCAAATACCTTGACCCCCTGTACTAATCAAGGCTATGAGATCTGTTATTACAGATACCTCTACGCCCCCCATCTTATATATTCGATTTGTGATGAGGGCTATCCAATTCACATCCAGACTATCTCTGGCTAAAATAGGAGCCTGCTCACTGGAAAGTGATGAAAACTATTCGAGACATCCATTGTGCTGCAAACTGTGGGCAACAGACTCCTTGTGTTGACGCCGGTTTAGTAAAATGAAGAGGATAAACTCACGCTGAGTCCTTGCAAGGGCTCAAATCTGAACTGACTTTTTCCAGGGTCAGTCACTGATTGTAGAAGCAGATGAGCCCAGTTCAGGTCATCTTAGCACCCAACTGCATCTCATGGTATCTCCGAACTGACCAAAGTTTGAAAATGTTTGAATAAAATCACTACATAATTTATTTGGTGGTGTCTACAGATATTTTCTTTAACACATTCCTACCAAAAAATATGGTGAAACTGTTTACACAATCTCCTGCCTTATAAAACATAGATGGAACATCCACCATCATCCTGCTATTATAATTATAAGTCAATATCTGTCCTACTATTGACGCTTGTATGAGTTCTCAGCTTGTATATGCTAAAGCTATTTGCAATATGTATCATCAGGGAGAATATGTCCAGGGCATTGCAGGCAAAGAAACAAACCATTTTAGACGTTTCATTGTGTTCACATGGTGGCAGTGTAGGCCTGGTTGAGTTTTGTGCAGTCTGTCAGTTTGAATTAAGAGGTGATCAGAATCTTGGCTAAATCAGTATCTTTGTTAAAACTTTTTTGTTTTCTTTTGACTAGACATTTAAATTGAGGTCTGAGTTTCAGCAAACAAATAGAAAGAACTAGAAGTCTTGTGTCCAGATAAGATTAGAAAGTCATTCATCCTCTCCAGCAAAGTGGACTATTGCAGCTAGACAACAGTCTCATATCTCATCTCTCCAAAAAGACAATTGACAATAGTTCTCTGGAATCAGAAGTTGAGTCAAAGCAGCGGCCCAAACAGTCACTCAAGTAAAGTACAAGGCCCCAAAAATTGTATTTAAGAAAGTACTTGAATAAATGTCCATAGTTGTTTTCTACCCCTGGGATGAAGAGAGAAACAGAGAAAATGCCAGGAGGACCTGAAATACATTAGGATGATATTTTTCACCTGCAGCCTCATCCAGCACAAGCCTTTGATCCCAACACTGTGTCCCCTCCGCTCAGCAACAGGTTTATTGCCCCCTCTCTCCAACGCCTCATACAGTTTGGTTGGGTTGCTGAATCAACAGCATTGTTGCCAGGTTGTCATGGCGTCTGATTGTTGAGTATCACTGTCACGCGCCCCACCACAGCTGGGCGTCCCTCCGAGCCTTCGGCCAATCCCATGGTCGCCATGACGTTTACCTTGGCAACCGCAAGAGGCTGGCAAAGACGGGGGAAGTAGAAGAAGTTGGCAGTGTTTGGGTCACCTCATGTCGTAGCCATAGTGTTTAACAGAAACAGGGTTGAAGGCCAGGTCTCCCATGTGAAGCATCCAAACACTGACCTGAGTTATTTTTGGACACATTTTCCTGAGGTTCTATGTTTGAAGGTAGCTGTTGAGTGTTTCACAGTTTCTTTGTAAGTCTAAAAACATTTTCTCATTAAAGTAAACTCAGGCATAGAGCATCAAACAGAGCATAACTATAAAATAAAAATGGTTAAACACACTGTTAAAACTTTCCATTGTATGTTTTGAAGCTAGTGTTGATAGTGAGTGGATGATAGCAACTGGTATACAGTATGTATAATTGTCAGTGATTTTTATTTGGTTTTAGTGTACAATTTATGTTAGATGCCTACTTTCTTAAAATAAGCAGTAGCATTACTGTGCCTCCACTGCCTCCACTGGACACATGATAAAAAGTGAAAAAGAGGCCGACCAAAAAACACTTGGGGTCAGAGAGAGGAGGGACAACTGAAGATCCTGAGTCACACGTGGACTACTATAAAGACAGGAGGGTGATGATCCTTTTTTATTATCAGTATTAGAAACAAAATGTACTTAAAATATTAAAGTTATGTGGAATGGTCCCTTTCAGAGTGTTTCATTATGTTAGTGAATTATTATCATGTGCACAATATACTTGTGTGAACCACCACTGATAATTATCCTTTATTCTTACCACAGTAGGGTACAGTGAGGCAGGCTCTTAATCTTTCAACACTGAAATGCCTCTGCAGCAGCTTTCATCTCACACTGACTGCATACAGTAGTTTTAAAAACCTGATAGCTTTAACATACACAACCATTTTTTGTGAATTGGGAAAAACAGTTTCAAGAATTGAGCTCAAGTCAGCCACAACATTTGCACGAGAAGCGACCGCTCGTAAAACCGGGACCCCGGGGCCTCTCCAGGATCCCGGTGTCTCCAGGGCTCCGAGCTCTCAGGGGCAGGAGTCTGAAAGGGAAAGCCAGAGAGGAGACTCCGAGGCCAGGCTAGCTAACACGCCAGCAGGGGGTCTCATCACTCTCTCCACACTTCTGCTGTCAGAGCTTTTGTTTCAGCAACATTACTCACTCACAAGGCCCTGCATCCCAGGTAACTATGTTGCTGAGCTGGTGCTGCTGGAGGGAGAGACAGGACACAGCCTCAGCACAACCCTCACAAAATGTGGACCAACCAAAATGATGATAGCCACAGCTACAACTCAGACAGTGAGAAGCAGATTATCAGAGCACAGACAAGCCTGTGTCTGTGTCAGGTCCAGTGGTGAAATGTATAAAAGCAAATTTACTAATGTGCTCTATGTAGATGCGATGTTGAGGTACTTGTACTCTACTTAGGTATTTTCAGTTTATGCTATTCCACTAATAGGAAATTTTGTTCTTTCTGTTTATTCTACTGTATGTACCTGAACGCTGTAGTTACTGGTTACATTACAGAGAAAGGTCTGACATACAAGACATGCTGTATGATTAGCCCATAAAATACAGTAATTGGC
Source organism: Lates japonicus (assembly GCA_033238685.1). Classification (NCBI taxonomy): domain Eukaryota; kingdom Metazoa; phylum Chordata; class Actinopteri; family Centropomidae; genus Lates; species Lates japonicus. Next base: position 160,232 of record BRZM01000690.1, on the reverse strand, counting down.
CACAACATTAAAACCAGTTACCAGTGTTATGGCTGGTGCTTTGATGTTATATATCTATCCATATATACTTTATATACACCATTTAGCCATAACCTTACAACCTATAACTGCTTTTAATGTTGTGGCCGATGGTGTATGTATTGTTTAAACTATCAGTCTATAAAAGCAGTGCAACATTTAAATGCTGTTTACAGATATTAATACAACAATAACATATTAATGTAAGACTCTGAAAAGGGATGATCCAGTTACATCAAATAAATACCAATATTGTAATAAATGCTTTCCAAACATTAACATGGGAACTTATGTTTCTTCTTATTTTCTGTTTTCTTTTGATCAGCAAATGTTTCATAGTCTTGCTTGAAATATCCTCCTCTACAGCTTGTAATTCCTGTTACTGACTCTAAATAAAGATAATTTTGATAATAATATTCCACTACTTTTTAAATACATATCGGCGAAAATTATTAGATTAATAAATTCATGTCGAAGCCAAACATTAAAAGTTTGAAAGAAAGAAAAAATGCTGAAAGACAGTTTGTGCCTTTAAAGAAGAGTCCTCATTCTCAGCCCTATGCTGTCTTGCATATTAATATATGATTGAATAAGAAAATGATCTGTGTAGATGTTAACTTCTATTTTACTGTAAAAAAAAAAATCCATCAAATCAAGATAGATTCAATCTTATGAATATCACTGACAAAAAAAAACCTTACTTCTCTGCACTCAACATCATAACAACAACAACATAAAACAATGAGAATTTTTTCTTATATACTGGCAGCATAAAGAAGCACATTGATATATATGAAATATATGAAAGAAGCTGTAGGCAGCAACAGAACAAATAACAGGTAAGTTCAACTTTCCAAATTCTTCTTATTCTAATCCAACAGCTGAATAACGTGTTGTGTTTCTTTGAATAGAAAAGTTTGTGTTCACTTCTCCTCACATCCATCTCTGGTGAAAAGATGCGGTATAATAACAGGGTGCAGATTTGATTTCAGTTGTCTACCATAACGACAGAGCTACTCTTGATTTTACCGGCGTCGTGTCTTCTGCTTTCCTTCACACCTTTCCATTTACTTCCACTGACTATTCAAATTTACAGCTTACCCCCCGGTGTCATGGCATATAGCAATAAAAAAATATAAAAAAAACAACGAGGTAAACAACGAGGTAACATGTTGAACATTCTTGCAGGAATCATGCTGTGTTTTTTAAATGTTCCTTTTTTTTTGTTCTTAATGTTTTTGCATTCACTCAGTAATTATCTATGCTTTAATTCTCATCGACCAAATTTGAAATACCCTGAGTAAATATGATTGTTTACCACATTTTGCTGTTTCAAGACTCTTATCAATCATTTCCAAACAATTTTCTCTTTCCTCAAAAACAGGAACTTTTTCTTTTGTTTTGCTTATTTTTCACAGCTCCAACCAAGACAAAAATAAAAACACTATCTCCTTATATTGTGTTATATTATTACATTATATAATATAAAACCACTTATTATTGATGCTTTCAGAGCCATTCGTGTTTTTTCTCACTGTCTTGTTTGACATGTTAAAAGGAGGACCTTAGCGGCAGGGTTCATTTAACCTTTATTTAACCAGGAAGTCTCTTGAGATACATTATCTCTTTTACAAGGGAGACCTGGCCAAAATGGCAGCAGAGAGTAGATTATATGAGTCACATAAACCATTTACAACATTCACATATAGTTTAGCACAATAAAATATAGGACATGAAGAAGTGAGTGGAACAATTTACAACTGTTACATTTATCATGAAACATGTTTTTTGATGTGGAGTTTGAATGGTTGACATAAAGGTAATGTTTCCAAATGAATTATTATTCCTGGTCCAAGGTGTGTGATGTAACAGCACAGCTTCAGAATAGACTCTGGGTTTTCTGAAGGTGATCAATCTAGAGGATCTGATGACTGAAACAGGAGTCAGTATTTTACACAAACAGCATTATCAAAATAAAACACAAGATCATGCTACTACATACAGGATGTCACCATAATCCAGGATAAATAAGCACACCCTGTAAATGAAACAACAAACTGTGTAAATTGCAACTGCCCTCCAGAACGACACAAGGGGACTTTGTCACTCAAAGTAAACATATGTTATTTGGGGACATTTGCTGAAAACACTGATGCTGTTGTTATTTTAAGGAAAAGGGCAGTCATTGATAAAAATGGTTGAACACAAAGAGACCACGATGTGTTACAGTAAGTTTGCTTAAGAGGGCCTGAGGTTTCAGAAAATGTGATATGAACCATAAGCTGAGAATATTTCATCACAGATATGTGTGATATTTCAAGTTCAGTGAAGTTGAAAGTTGAGCTGAATCATATATCTGGGACAGTTGGATGCCCCTTGTCTTCTAAAACCATTGTTTATATACTACTAAATGTCTTTATGGGTATGTTCAGAAGGAAAACTCACTGCTGTCTATAATAATAGGAAGCTACTTACTCTCTGTCCCATATTCTTCATATATATTTTCATTCTGTCTCATTCCCAGTATTGCAATTTTACTTGTTCTGCCTCTGTCTACTTTTGAACGGGTGCTGTCCTTCCTGGAGCAGGGATCCATCCCATTTTTTCCTTGTTACGGTTATTTTTATTTTTTTCACAAGACACTAATAAACACTAGTAAAACCTACTGGATAATAACTGGCAATTTAGTTCCACAGCTCAGACAGTCATACAGTAGGTCTGCGTGTCCTTCAGCTGGGCTCTGGTCTTATTACTACTGTCATCAGTCGTCCGCCTGTGCTTGTGCCTTGAAAAAACAACGCTTTAGTCTCAGAATTAGCCTGATTCCTGTGGGTGCTGGCAGAAAGGGGCCCACTCAAGATTGGCTAATTTTAATGTCTGACTGAGTCCGAGTCAAAGGGCTAAAGTCCAAGTGAAGCCACAAGTCACAAATGCTTAAGTCCAAGTCAAGCTGCAAGTCTTTTATGATTTTGTCGAGTCAAGTCTAAAGTCATCAGACTCACATCCAGGTCATGTGACTCAAGTCCACAGCACTTAAATGTATTGTTGTTCACAGATTTTTCTGTCTATATGTGATCATACCTGCATTATATGTGCATGCAGAGGGAAAGAGGGAGAGAGAGAGAGAGAGAGAGAGCTGTCTGCTACCATGAGTGCAGCTCCACCACCTCTCCCTCTTTCTGGGTACAGCTTTATGCGCCATCAAAGGCCCTGAGCAAAGAGACATGAGCCTTAATTGTTGTGCTTTATCAGGGGAATAAAGGCGGGATGGGCATCAATTTAGGACGCCTTTATTAGACTACAAAGTGTGACAGACTGACGGAGAGATAATTGGCAGAGAGGGGACAGGAGGATGGGATGAAAGAGGAGAAGGACAGAGAGACGAGGAGGAGAGGGGACGCGGATGGAAGAGTATTTGATCAGGCAGTTATGGAGCGGAGAGGAGCGGGAGACTCAGAGGACGGTGAAATGAAACTGCACCAGATGAACTCGCTCCTCTGGTTGAAGCTACGCAGCTTGTTTTGCAAGAAAGAAAATTAGTCGCCCCCGTTCATAAATCCACAATTTTCAACTGAGCATAAGGTATTTCTTAAAAATGAAAAATTTCACTGCTCATGCACTTTGAATCCTCATTACTGCCTGTATTTATTCAGTAATCATGTGAGTGATGTGGACTTTTTATGTGCAACATAAAGTTCAAATATTTAAATTTGTGAAATGGTTAATAAACAAATAAAATGCTTGTTATAAAGCTCAGATGTTTGCTAAAGAAGTATCACAATTAAATGTTCCTGGATTTAAATGTTTGCAGAGATAAGAGTCAGATATCTGTTGGGGTGTTATATGGTATTTTAAGGCTTTGTCTAGTGTCAGGATGCACTAGCTGCTCAGCTTTCCTGCACTCCACAGCTTGTTAATGTGACAGGATACTGTTGGCCTCCTTCTATTACATCTGAACTGATGTGTGTGTCTGATTATACTGTGGCGGTATGAGGACTGTAAAACAAAAGCTTAGCATCATTTCCAATCTGTCCTCTACACAACACACTAATTACATCACGAAGCTCAACGCATGTTAAGAAGTGAGACGGGACTGCTGAAAGAAAACAGTCAAAAATCTACTTTATTCTACTTCAGAGGCATTAGATCAGTCGTTGGGTTCACACTCTATATGTTACACTGTCATTCCCACAAATCACACACACACACACACACACACACACACACACTCATCATCCCTGAGTTCACACACTGACTGCGCAGCCCCGAGCCCCCGTCCCTCTCCTCTGCTCTCCACCCCTGACATGAATATATGAGTGTTTTTATGTGCGCAGTGAAAAGGCGTCGCTGAGTTAAGTGGCCTTGTTGTATTCTGCTCGGGCTCTAACGGCTTCCAGTGGGGGGTGTAGATGAGAGGGGGCGGGGTGGTGTCGATGGTGGTGGTGGGGGTGGGGGTGGATGAAGGAGAGGCCTGCAACACCATGCCTAATCAGCCTTTCTCGCCAAGGTCAAGACTTTCTGTCTGGGTCCGCGGTGCTCCCTGCCACCGAGGACTCGCCCATTCAAGCGCACAATGTCCCTGTCAGTCCCGACAACACTTCCTGCCTCTGCTGTCTCCAGCCCTCGCAGGGATACACAATATTTCACAGCTCACAACAATGGCCTGTCTGCCTGCACCCACCATATGGTTACTATGGGCCACAATATTGACACACATCACTAATTATTCAAAGAGCTGAGAGAGCGAGAGGGAGCCAGATGGAGTTTATAGTGCGTCTGTCGGTCAGTTTTCCTGTAATGTAAATGAGATTCTACTCTGCTTTAACAAAAGTGTGTGCAATTAAAGGGAGAAGTTATTTATTTTGGTTCATGTCTTCTTTACCTCAGAAACCATTGTGCCCTTTTATTTTCAGCACAAACTTGGTGCCAGAATCTGATGTATGTACAAGACCAGGATGAAATGTAATCCATTGACTGTGCTCTGTGTGAACAGGGAGGACATGTGGGACTGCAGTTCATAGGCATGTTGCATTAATTTCATTCAATATATGTCTGCCTTATTCCCACAGGAGCTTCCCCATGAGGCAGATATATTACAACACCATTAAATGGTTTGATCTTTGACCACAGCCAGGATGTAGAGTGTTGAGGCCTGAATTGTCTGTCCTTCAATAAAATACTTTTTAACATATAATATTTAGAAAAATATATATTTTATTAGTGAACAAGAAGAACAGAGGGACAAGGTACACATGACAATCATGCAAGATATCAAACAACAGTTTTACTTCTTCTGACAGTCTCACCCTGCTGTCCAGTGTTCGTGTCCTGTATGTTCAACATACAGTAAACAAAATACAGCCTGTCGTTGGCTCATCCTCACCTCAAAACTGAAGCACTACCTGTTGTCTGCTCTACTGTGAAATTGTTCTTTGATTGTTTAATTGAGCTTCAGTTGTTGTTCCAGTGTGTTATTATGGTTTACCTAATGTTAGTTATTATCTGAAAACCAACTGCACTAAAACATTTTTTTTCCCCCATCACAGCCTTGGCAGAGGGAAACTTATTTTCAAAATGACTTAATCATATCTTTTATTTTCACATCTTAAATTAGTTGATCCACCAAATTTGACAAACTTTGTAATCTCCATACTCGGGTCATTAAAACTGCTCTGTCAAAAGAATAATAATGAATACAGTCACAGGATCATGAAAGTCGTGAGGATACATAATCAAGGAAATATGAATGTCCTTACAAAATTCTTTTGCTAAACCATCCCACATGCTATATATATTTCAAATGAACAAGGAAAACTCTGACCCGCTGGTGGTAGAAGGAAAAGTCAGGGGACTGCCAAAGTAAATTGATTCAACCCTGGGGACCAGATTAACGGTACAAAATTTCATGACAAGCAGGCACTGCCATCCTTAATTAAGCATTTATAAAAGAAAATGAACAACAGCAGTGGTCTATGATATTATTCTTTCATTCAATAACAGTCTCTACTGCTTATCCCAGCCTCTATAGCGAGAGGCGGGTAAACCTGGGACATCGCTTCCATCCATTGCAGAGCCGGGGCTTATGATATTTGGTTTTGTTATACTCTTTAAGTATATATTACACTCAGGATGAAAGTAAGCAGTGGAGCCCAGCTGTCCCGATTAAAATAGAAGTACATGGATACCTGACTACTATATCCAAAAATATGAATGGAATCATCAGCTGCCGCTTAACCCAGCTACAAGCAAAAGCAGTACACACGAGACACCTCTTCCAGTGTCTTCCCAAGAAGTCCCATTCTGTCCCCATCGCTTTCTCTCCTGGCTGGCTCCAGCCCATCTCTCAATGCCCCTGGCCTCCAGGCTCCCAGTCTGTCCCTGCCAGGCTGTGCCCCGAGTGGTGGGAATGTACTCTGTGCAGTGTTTACATAGGGCCCATGTTGACAGGCCTCAGTGCTCCACCCACAGAGCAATTGATTGACAGCCCTCACTGAGGGAGGTGGGATTCCCTCATCTGTCAGTCAAATGTCATTGGAGATGAAGATGCATGGGTGACTGTAGGGACTTGTGACGTGCATGTACCCAGCCAGTGTTTCCTCCTCCTCTCCTCCCAGGTCCTGTAGCAGCTAGGTAAAAGTTAGCTTGTTGGCCGAGGGCAGAAGGCCACAGGTCCACTGAGACGCCCAACTCTCTTGCGGCTCAGTGTATGTGCTGTGCCATCTGGGTGAGGTGCCATATTGTTTCCCATCTACATAGCACACCGCCATTCACATACACACACACACACACACACACACACACATATATGTTATTAGAAACAGAGTATGCTACATGCAGTGTGCCCAGAAACTGCCCATTTTAACCAGGGCCATAAATAGTGTACCTGCGGGTGTGAAACAGCGGGTTTTCAGAGCGCCAGAGGTTCTATTAGCTGGAACCTCAAATAATTTGACAGATTTTCTGTTCCTGTAGCCACATGAAACTCTGTGAACTGCACACTGAACACACTGAGACAGAGAGGTTATAGACCTGCAAAGAAATGAGAGTCAAACCATCTTTGCTCCTTTCTTCTCTTTCTCTCTCTGAATTCCTCCGCCCCTGTGTATCTCATCTGTCTCCTCTCGCCTGGTCAGCTCTGTCCTTGGGTCTCTACTGTTCATCTCTGTCCTTTTTGAGCCAGTAGTAAGGAAGTGAATGTCACCCCTGTCCCAATGTTACTTATGGAAATGACTTAGCACATAACTGAACGTGAAGTGCATACTGAA
>BRZM01000690.1:110792-136395 GCA_033238685.1 Lates japonicus | reverse complement strand
ATACATTGCTTCACCTTCTTCACTTCGTTCGCCATTACCGATTGGCTGGTGACGACCTCGATAGAAGTGCCATCCGAGGAGGTTTTCAACAAAGAACCAGCCACTCCTGCGGGAGCCCCCCTTAAACCCACATCAGGCTCGTCTCGAGCATGTGACCAGCAGCAGTTAACCCGTAGTGCGGCCCGCTGGCCCACCCCTCCAGCCGGCGCCGCCACACAGTCTCCTTCTCTGCCTGACCAGCATGTCGACCGACGGCGCCGCCAGCGGACTCGTTCGCTGGTTGGCGATTTTGATCATCGTCAACAACACCCGCACAGCTTCGTCAAGAACAAACAAACACGGGTCATCGTCAACACGACGGCGGCTGGTGAGCAGTGGCAACATTTCATATCGGCCCAGAGACCCAGCATGCGCAGCCAGAACGTGCGTTACACACAAGATGTGGTCTCATGCCATTGTCTCCACCATAGTCATTGTACCACAACAAGAGACATTTAATATTGTATATGAACGCATAAAATATAGTCGGTTAACACATGAACAACAACCTGAGCTGTTATAGTATCAATGGTAATATTTACGATTTATTCAGACGGTTTCATCGCTTTCGCGAAGCATCTCTCATTCAATGTTGATGGACTGAGCGAAAACACCAACGGTTCAAGTCCCATTTTACAAACACAACAATGAACACATCATTTCATTGGTCACGATAATATTTTACACAAACAGAACGCACTAGAGGTGGCGTCGTAGCTATCATTTCTTTATGATCAATACCTGCGTGAACCAACCTGATAGCATTCGACAAAACCGTTGGGTTGTGCTCTGTTTGAGCACAGGTTACAAACAGATACTGTAAACACTGATCATTTAGAGGGACAGCGCCAATTGTGATGAGCCTGCCAGCTGCTCTGTTCCCAGTCTTTATGTTGCTGGGTCAATCACCCCTGCCTTAACTCCACACTGAACACAGCAGCCTCAATCTGTTTACATGCGAATTAATTATTTCAACAACCATATTCTTCCAGCCCCAGCCAGGCCACTATCTACGCGCAGTCACTGGCGGGTGGTTCACAGTTGATGTCACCGGTCATCGTCTTCTTCAGCCAGAGGGCGTAACGATCGAAACCGCGATACGAAACAGCGAAATTTCATTAACATTGTATTGCGATACAAGATGAATCGCATCCGGAAGATCACCGAGCAAAATCGATCCGCCGCAGCTGGTGAAGATGCCGGCCAGGCCCGGCACCAGATCTCAGCCCGGCATCGCGCCAGCAGTGAACGACCGGCAGGAACAGCACAGCCTGGCCTCGCGTGAACCGCGACATCAGCCGCGCCAGGCACATTCCTCTTCACATCAACACGCAAACACCAGCAACAGAAACATAGACAATCACGGTTCCGCCTGGCTCAGTAATGCCTGCGCCAACGCTTGCGGCTTCACGCCTCGAGCCCGCCCGTCACAGGACACAGCGGAAGTGAGTCCACCATGCGCGCGCGGCAGTTGCGTGCGTGCTGCAGGTGTGAACAACGATCCACCACATGCTCACAACCCCAGCGAACATTCGTAATATTATGTGTTTCGCTTTAGTCGAGATTGATAAACCGTTCAGGTCAGATTCAGGTTTGCGGCTTGCAGGTGAGAGTTGAGGAATCTTCCTGCTGGTCAGAGTCACCACGCGATTGCGCCGCATACTCAACCAGATTTTGTCACATCACAGCAGTTCCACATCAGAACATCAAATCACAAAACACGCCCAGTCCTCCCTCCATGGCGACTGGAGCCACAAAACGCCTGCAAAACTGGCCTCCCGAACGCCTCGATCATATCCCCGAACCAGCCCCCAGAAGACCCCTCAACCCTTCACCATTTGCCCAGCCTCGTGACGATCGCGCCATCGACCAGATCAACGGCGGATGCGTCTCTCCCTCAGGTCGGAGCCGCCCCGACCGACGACGATCATGCCGCACCGTCGTCACTGCCTCATCATCCGTCAACCGACCAGAGTTGAAACAGTCCGATCCGACATCCCAACCGTAGATCTCACGTCCCACCTCCGCCTGCCAGCACCCTCTGTTCAAAGAACAACGGCGAATGAAACAAGATTCAATTTCATTGACCGTAGCACTATGTTTATAGAATATCCAAGAACAACTTGTCTTCAGGGATTGGAAGAAGTTGAGTTGATAGGGGCAAGGAAAATCTGTGAATCAGCAATGTTTTAAGTTTAAAATGAACATCTGTTCGTAAAAGCGTGTTTCCATCATATCCCTGATACTGACTGTATTTTAACATATATCTTTGAACTGAGATCCATTTAACAGATGTTCATTTTGAAACTTCAAAACATTACAACACTGATTCATGATTTCATACCCACCTGATAGCCGCTTCCAGTTCACCAAGAATAGGCTTGATTTAGCGAGATGTTTATATTATAGAGCTTTGTACTACAGTGCAAAAAAGTAAATCTTGACTTTTACTGCCATTATTCTTTTCCATTAAAACAGAAAAATGCCACTCTTAAGTGAAAAGGGAATAAAGACATGAAATCTATGTTGGGAGATGCTGATCCAGGCTTATTTTATCTGTCAATTGTACAATGATTAGTAAAACAGTAACAACAGTACTAATATAATAACACCAATCAGTCATCATCAACTAAGGAAAACAGTTCCATTACTATAAAAAAGAGAAAGGCCCTCCATATCCACTATGCATTTAAGTCTGTCGATGTACAATCATCCACATCTTCCAAAAGAAGCTAACAAATAAATAAAAGAAATTTAAAAGAAATCTTCACAAAAACTTCAGGTTATTTCATGAGGAGACAAGGATCAGCTAACCTCAAAACATCTTCAAGAAAAACTGAAACCAACAATGTTTTACTAAGCGCTTTTATGGCTCCAATCATCATAGAGGAGATTTGTAATGTGTTTGTGTCCTGTTTTTGTTTGATTTGATGATTTTATTGTACAGAACTTTGCTGTGATGCAATAAAAATCTAGTTATTCTTGAAATATGCAGTAGCTTGTTGAAGGAATGACTCTCTGGCAGAAGGGTTCCTGTCTCGCTCTCACACACACAAATACACAAACGCTACCAGATACAATTTTAGACAGTTTATCTGAAATCTCTGACTAAAGCGAAACACATAATATTCAGACGTTACAGATGTTCAACAAGGTTTAATGACATGTATGAATTTTAAGATCATTGTTCTCACCTACTGCAACACACACACAAACACGCACGCACATGGTAGACTCACCCCCCCCCATATCACTGTGTCCTGTCTGATTGGGTGAGGTCTCGAGGGAGTCATTAAGTACAAAGCGTTAACATCTGCCAGACATTACTGAGCCAGAGCAGTTGTGATTTGTCCATATGATGACTCTGGCCCATACAGACATTGTTTGCGTGTGTGTGTGTGTGTGTGAGAGAGTGTGGCATGTGCATGTGCCTGGCTGCCCAGTGATGCTGTCACTTCTGGTTTCACACCCATGATAATGCCTGTTTATAATTAGAGCTGCTTTCTCGTGTATTTCCCTTCCCTCACCGGTGTTTCGTTCACACCTCTGAAACGTGCCAGGCTGGGATCTGGTGCGGACTCACCGAGACCGTCTTCACAGCATCACGGTGAGATCAGTTTTGCTCAGTGATCTTTATGCCGAGATACTTATGTAGTTCTATCTTCCCATATCACAATACAATATTGTGGAGATTTGTATCGCTGTTTTAATCTTGGTTTCAGAATCGTTACGCCCCTACTATATACAAAGCTGAAGAAGACGGTGAAGAATACATTTGACATCAAGCTGTAGACCACCCCACCAGTGTGCACATAGATGAACTCATGGTGGCCTGGATGGGACTATTTAAGAGAATATAGTTCAATATTTAGGGATATAATTAATTCGCATATATAAACAGATTGAGAACACTTTGTGTTAATTATGGAGTTAAAGATTAGCTTAGCTTAGCATAAAGACTGGGAACAAAGGAAAACAGCTAGCCAGGCTCTGTCCACAATTTGAAAACATGCCTAGCAATACCTCCTAAACCGATCAACTAACACATTGTATCTTGTTTGCTTAACCTGTACTCAAACAGAAATGTACAACCCAACAGTTTGTTAGATGCAGTAGAGGTTGGACACGCAGGTTGTTGATCATAAAGAAATAGTAAGCTACAGAGCATACCTCCCCCTAAATATTGTCATTGCTACGTTTCTGTTTGTGTATGACTAAAACAAATAGCTATGATATATCATGTTAATAAGTGAATGGTTTGATGATACATTTATTAACATATTTATAAAATGGGACTTAATTCGTTGGTGTTTTCATAGTCCATCAACTTTTATTAAGATAGAGAGATGCTTTCCATATCTAGCAAAGAAGTGATGGAAACTGAGAACTAAAGTCTAGAAAATTAAATCATAAATGTTACCATTAGATCTCTGTAGCTCTGGGTTGTTTGTTGTTCATGGCTGTTATGTTTATTTGTATTTTATGCATTCATATACAATATTAAATGTCTCTTGTTGTGTTTTTAATGGCTACTAAAGGGTGAAGTTTCCCTTGGAGAGACAATAACATGAAGTGACATAAAGTGAAGTGAGACTATTTTTATCTTATATGTAACGCGCACGTTCTAGCTGCACACATACTGATCTCTGAGGTGATATAAATGTGTGTCTCTCTTTGCCCTCTCCACCAATAACCACCCCGTCCAGAATGTCAGAACGTGTTGACGCATTATTTACATGTTTGTTTGTTCTCCAACAAGCTGTCTGGGTGTTGTTAACGTTGATATTGATCAAAATCACCAACTGTGACGGAGTCCGCCTGGCAGCGCCATCAATGAGGTCCGAGCATGCCAGCTGAATCCAGGCCAGAGGGAGGAGGCTAATGTCTGCTTTAACATCACCGCCAGCTCACAGAGAGGGTTAGGTAGCGGGCTAACGCCTGGGTTAACAGCACTGCTAGATCACATACTCAGAGACAAACCTGAGGAAATGTAATAAAAAGGTTTTGAAACCCTTAGAGGTGGCTGAGTTTCTTTGTTGAAAAACCTCCTCAGATGTACTTCTATCGGGTCGTCTGGCCCAGTCGAAGTGAAGTAACATCTGGACAGAGTGAGAGAGAGTGAGAAGGTGTAATGTATATGTTACTTCTGCTTCCAACTGATGGATGAGAGACAAAAAGGTTATACTAGCTGCAGGGTGTAATTGTGGGCTTCTGCCAAGCCACGTACCTCAAGTTGGAGGGGTGTTATGTCTGTTTTTACACTGCTCCTAACAGAGATGTTAGTGCGATTCCCAAAGGCTCCTTTGAATCCATCTTTTTGAGTTCAGTTACAAAAGAAAGAAAAGCTGAGGCCAAACTTGGATTGAGTCACCCCAATCATTCACTATAAATACATTTAAAACAATTCAAAGAAATTCTATTTGGATGTTATTTTTATACTGAAATTTGAAATGAGTCATATCTGTATTTCAGTTTGTGCATCAACAGTGGCATCGCACAAAAATCTGCACCTCAAACATTTGCAGTGGACTGGCTATCATTTTAAATACATCCACTGATGCGCCTGTACAAATAATTAAATCCACAAATAAACACATGCATCTGTAGTGGTTTTAAAGTAGTCAGTAATCAAAGCAGAATCTGAAATCTCAGCATATTTCGGCCTCTTTCCTCAACATGCTGTGATTGCTGTGTGAAGCTTTTACTATGAACTTTTACAACATTATAGAACATTCATTCTATCATGGTTTTTTTTTTTTTTTTTAGGTCTTCATACCTTCAGCATAAAACAGTTTGAAGCCATTTTATACTGGTCCCTACACTGAGAAACAATGACTGAATTACTGCATTTAATTTTAAAACACAGCTGAATAAGGCAACACAGAAGTGGCATGGTAAACCTTTGGGAATTCATATATATATATATATATATATATATATATATATGGAAAAATTGCATAACTGGCAATAAGGGTGCACTCACCTTTGGTTTTTACCTCTGAATAAAGTGGCTCAGTTTACAAAACTGTAGGTTTAACAAAACCGCAATTAACTGTGCTGTATTAGTAATAGACCAATAATACGAGATGTCCCGATATACTAAATAGCTCATTATGTATTGTCACTTACTAGTGTAAAGTCACAGGCTGTTTGAATGTATCCACAGTGAAAGTGATTTCACAGCAAGCGAAAACAAAGTGAGATCTGACCACTTTAATGACCATCAGCTACTAAAAACATGCACTGTATCGACCACAAAAGGACGTCATGTTGCCTTCAAAGCCCCCCAAAAAACTTGGTCCACATTCAATTCATTTCAAAACTTTTTTGTCCCCTGTTTTCATTTTGTTTTCACTGAAGAAAACATTATCAAACACGTTTTTATTTCATTTTGGACCGGACCGTACAAAGACGTGGTCTGATCTCTCTATTTGTGTTGTCTGTTCTTGGCTTCAGTCATGGTCGGCTCTCCTCGCGACCATGTTTCACTTTGTCGCCCGGCTCTCCCTGCTGAGAGGGGATTGTCACCCAGCACTGTGCCAGGCCCGGGGCTGCTTTTGAAACGCCACTCTGCCTCCAACACAGGCCACGTGGCTCTCATTCTCCTATATTTGCTTGAAAAACAAAAATGAACGTTTCTCCTGCTCCACCTATATCTTCATTACTGGGGGCGTTCCTCCGGGCGTTGACCGGTAGCGGGGAATTTATAGGCATCTCTCAGCGCATCCCGCCACTGGCCTGCTCAAACCACCAGAAATACCCGCACACCACCCACACCGCGCCTGCCTCCGCAGGCCTGACACCGGGTGTCCGTTTGTGACTGGTTGGGAAGGGTTTTGGGCGGTGTGCTCAGGATAGTTAGATCTCTTTAAAGTCTCAGGCTACAGTGACTGGCACGGATGACCTCCAGAGCTGTTCTGAGCCATGGGGCGCCATCTGTGATCCCTTGTGGGAGGACACACACACACTTTTGGGCCTTTCCTGTCCTGGTCCTGTTGTACAGGGGCCTGGGACTGGCCGCCTTGCAGTATGTGTTTGTCTGCTGCATCCTCCTTTCTTTTGGACATGGCATGTCCATTTTATCGGGGTTATTTGTATATTTTCTTTGTACAGAATATAATTAATAACAGCAATGGTATACATGCCATATACTGGATGATCCTTTGCACCAGTAAAATTCTCTCTTCCTATATGGATGATGGTCACCATAATGCGCCGGGTACAGGCTGGGGTGGATCTTCACAGCCTTGTATTTTGTGACACACACAGAGAGTCAGGCCCAAGATGGGAATTTGATCACTTGCCTGCTGCCTATTTTCATTTTATGAAATTTATCAGTCAGTCAGTGAGTCATTCTCAGCTAATTCTATTTACTAGTTTAGCCTTATAAGCATGATGCCTCAGCGTGTTATATATACTTGATGAGGGGACATCCATTCTAGTTATTAGTCTACCTTGGTAATGACATCCGTAGTACATTTGGCGTATGCCGGTGGTGCCAGAGTCCTGGACATGATCCTCTTTTCTGCTTTATCTTCCCCATTTTCTGAAATGCCAGTGTTTTCTATTTACTTGGAGCAATAATTCACCGTTAAGCAAGCTTCTGAATAAAGGCACTATCTCTGAATCATGAGACCAGGTTGTCTGATAAAAACAAATAGTACTCTGTGCAGTAGTAGAGCCAGTCCCACCTCGGCCAGCTACAGTGATAAAAGTACTGCCTGTTTGCTTTCTAATAATCCACTAATGCCTGCCTGCGCCCTTGTGATGCAAAAGGGCAGTTTCATTCAACAGAACACCTAGATCTGGGGCTGCAGAGGCTGCTTGCTTGGATTCACTGTAATTACATCACATGGCACCTGCCACCAAAATCCTTAATCTAAAGTGCTTCTGGCTATCAGATCAGAATGTGACTAGACCGATGTGTCATGTTGCCCTCTGTGTAATGGGCAGAATTATAAGTCGGCATGAAGTTCGAGCAGTCGATAAGGTACTTTAGAGTTGCTGCCGGCCTCTTTCTGAATAATGCCAATTCTTTCCACCACTTTATATATCTTTCACATGTGTTAACAAATCTCATCTAAGTGAGATACTAACTTTCTCATCCCAATGTTTTTTATACAAATCAACATACAGTGAGGCACTGCTTCCTGCTATATTAGGTTGTGTCTTTTACCACTGGCTCAATGATAGCAGGTAAGAGTAGAGACCAGCCACAAACAATATTGCACCTTTGGATTATCGCATTCTGCAGCCCATCCTCGCGGGCCTGCCTGGGCCAGGATGTCTCAGCATCCCACCCTCTCTGGCACCACAGGTGGGCTCAGTCCCATTCTGGCGTGCTTGAGGCCTCCCGCAGTGGAATGTGGCTCTGTTTTGGGCGACGCCGGTTCGCGTGAGTCTGCTGGATCAGGCTGGGGACCTGGAAGGTAGCTACGGAGGCGCAGGGGTAGACTCACAGAGGCCGCCTCTGCCTTCACTCGCTTCTGGCTACTGTTTGCAGGCGCGTGGTGGTTATCAATCCTCATTCTGGTACCATAATACCTGAGTAATAGCCTCCCTCAGCTTAACCACCGCGGCGGGCTGACTGTCGCGAAACCTGCTGTTCAGCACAGAAATTCTTTTCAGTTGCCCTCAGGCACGGCCCCGCAGCTCACTGGCCGAACAATCGCGAGCAAGCCCAGCCAGGGGCCTTTACTTCACAGGCAGGACTCTCTGAATGGTACAGCATTCGATTGCCAAATGGGATCTTCCTGGCTCTGGAGTTATAAAATAGGCCTGCCCCAGCTACAACCTTCAGCTTCGGCCACTGTGGCTCAACCTCCCACTGATGGGCTGGCAGGCCATCACCTCAGTCTATTTTTTTTAGGTGACATTTTGCTAAACTTAGTTTGGAGACACTTGCAGGAAGGCGGAGGTTCCGGTTCTGGAGTACAGACCAGGTAGCCTGTGCATATTATCCAGGTGGTGTGGCTGTGGCATGCCTGTCAGAGGAGTAGACAAGCAGTGCCTCTGGTGACAATGGAAGCCTGGTGGCTCCCAGTAACAGTGCACAAAGGGACCAGTCCGTTTATCAAACTAAAAGGGAGGTGGTAGCCTATGATCTAATAGTCTGGCTAGACTAAAATATGGGTTATGGAGTTATATCTTTATCTATTAAGTTCTTCTTATTGTATTTCAAATCTGAATGATTTAGGAAAGTTCTTCCTCTCAGATAAATGATAAGGGCTCAGCACTTCCTGTTTAGTGTTTTGCATATTGACCTCTGAACACCGACTTTTCCAAGCCTCTTTCCTGAAACAGTGCCCACTTCCTTATTTCAGTATATTTTTACTGTAATATATATGGTGTTTTATTATTAAGTACTACCTGTACAGATATTTATCCCGCATCATCCCTATTCACCCAGGACCCTGTCATTGGCCTGGCTCATTTTATTCATCAGTTCTGATGACCTGTCTCTAAATTCCTGCTATATGAGGTTTTGATTAGCACTGGACACACAAAACCCAAGATGGGTGCCTGAGGTTGCTCAAGTCCTATAAACAAACAATATTTCATCTACAGGCTGCTTTCGCTCTGACGCATTTTTCTTTTCCAATACTTCCAGATCTGTCTATTCTGTTGCTTTTCTTCCTTTGTTGTGTACCATCTTCTCCGCCTCTACTAACTTTTTCCATCTTTTACCTCTATCAATAGAAAAGAATTTGGATCTCAATTGATTTTCATAGTTATATAAAGCCTGGCGATTATCGGTTTTAGACCCTGTGCATAAAATATTTCCATTAAAACCTGTGTAACAAGAACCATTCAACCAAATATATATTGTAGTTATATAGATGGTCCGTATGCACATCACAAACATTTCCCAGTGACCAGCAGTAGCATGTTGCAGCCCTATCACCATGCACTAATCCATCGTACAGTCAAGTACCAGATTCCACCTCTAAAAGATAAAACTGAAAGGCTGAGAAAACAGTGGTTCCATTCATCCTCTTCAGCATGGCTGCTGCAGTTGCAAATAGTCAATGTGTGTGCACGTTCTATTTGCATATATTACCCAGATTTGTTCTATATGCAGTTATGGGTGCAGGCTTCCTAGGTAGCCCCCCACCCCCCACCTCCCCGTAGATGCAAGCATTGTACCAGTGGCGTGGCAGTGTGTGAGTTATCTCTGCTTACCTCAAAACTCCTAATTCATGGAATTCTGATATTTCGGCCTAGAGAGTCCATTTCCTGGAGCCCAGGCTATCGGCCTGCAAGTAATTTTGGCGCTCATGGCTGTGCTCACTGGAATGACCTTGGCCCCATGCATGTCCTCCCTCAAGTATTTGTAGTTAAAAATGGCCTGTTTTGGCCTTCTTCCTCCCACAGCAGCCTCACGAGGGATGAGACAGGCTACCTCCATCCCTAAAGACAAAGGAGAAAGAACTTCTAAAGCCAGGCTCTGCTCTTTTCTCAACTTAGCCACAGAACATATTTTCTTCCCACCGACCAATTTAGAAACCTTCTCATACTACTACCCATCTTTTCCTTTCATTGTCCACGCTCATTTTGCAGCGGGGCGGGAGAAGTCTAGTGTAATCACCCGCGTTTAGGCAGCACCAATCCGGAAAACGCAACCACCACTTGATGCCAGATTTTCTCCTCTGGTCCCCATGAACAGTATAGCGCAATCTCTCCCCAGCAGCATTCCTGCTCTCCTTTGCGGGGCCGGACGGAGGCACCCAAGGGACCAGGCCAGACCAAGCCTGCACTCCAGGGATGCCTCTGAGACAATTCAGCTGGGCTCCACATTAAAAGGTCCTCCTCATCATTCCCTTTTTCCATTTCCTTGCTCGCTGCTCAGATATTAAATATTGACGCTATCAGCCGTCTACCGGGCTCATCAGCCAGGGGTAGTCTTCTGTAAACAGTGAGATGAGAAGAAATACGAAATCACCCATTATTTATTGGGTTTGAATATCAGTTCGATTTGGCAAAGTTGGAAAATCGGCCTACTCAAGCTTTCTTGGCCATCACTCCTTAATTTTGGAGTCTATATTTATAAACTCTTCATTTTAACAGACGGATGAAGTCATTAAAGTGCTGCTCCATTATACACCAGAATCATGTAATAATCTAAAATCAACAAATATTGGTCAAATGGTGCCAATCCTTTAAATATATATTTATCTTAATCAACATATTTCAGCTATAAGAACTTGATTCAGAATCCATCTATTTCTCTTAAATTACTCATTCTTCATTTATTTCTAAATCAAAATAAGTATGGAATCAATTTTTCTTTAGTTGGGTGCCCACTTCCAGTTAAGTTATATATATTAAAAGATACATGGATTGGATATTAACTTCAGTGAGCTGAGAGAGTTCGGTTAGCTAATCTGGATGTGACAGGGTGTAGTCAGGGTGCAGGAGATTCTCGTTGACAGGGTTATCGGAAGTTTGTATTTCCCAGGTGGCAGTTTAAAAGAGAGAAGAGGAGGAAGGAGACAGTTACGCCTGAGTCCATGGTTTCAGTTTTCTGTGATTTTCACGTCCAGGGACTGAACAGTGTCCGTGCCTAATCAGTCATCATGCAAAATGTCCATGAGGGGCTGGGGTCTAGGCTGCCGTTCGTTCAGCAAAACAATCATACTGCTGACAGTTATACCATCATGCAAAGAAAAAACAAACTAGAAATAAAACGTCTAGCGAAAATAAATACCATTAGGGGCCTGATAGATGTGTATTACAACATAAAAATCAATCGAAACCTTACCGTTTTCAAACCAAATTTCACCAGTAGCAGAATCATTTATGCTTACTACAATAGCAATGCTTTTCTATAATGAAGACTCAAATTTCAGAATTCGCAGTACAAAGGCAGAGACATTCTTAGGTAGCGCTAGTACAAAAATAAGGAAGTAAAATTAAATCAAAAGAATGCTTCCTCAATCACTTTCCATTTTGTAGTATGAGAGACAGAACAACTCAAATCAAAACTTACTCGTCTTGTTGCCTGGAACTACATGTGTATAGAATCTATTGAATCTTTGCTAAGTCCCAGCCGGAGGAGAAATAAACTACTTTTTCTCGCCGCCGACCAAGAGCAGACTAAAACAACAGCGTGCATCAATGGTGATCCACCCTCATTTTCTGGTGCTGGCTACTGGGCATCGGTTGCATCTCTCTCAGTCCTCACCGTATCTCAGACATCATTTTCATCCATCACCTTTCCCCACGCCGATCTCGCTATGCCAGTGGGCGTGTGTAAAGGAGAGGCACCTCGCCGGAGTAGTACGGGACGTACATGACCAACCTTGATGCTGCAGGCCAGCTGGGGCCAATGCGCAGCAAAGGCCATCGGTAGGAGGCATCTCAGATGGACATGTTCGATGCTGAACTGAGGTGGAGACTGTGGGAGGACTGGCGCGCTCAGGGAAAGTGCACCTGAAGTAGGCTGGCCGCAGCCTTGTAACAGCAGCCGCGGCGGCTGGCCTCCCGGAGTGTCCCACCCCTTTGGTCGCCCGGCGTCACGTCACGCAGTGCCACCTGCTGTTCGGCGATGAGTGCCACCGTAAATCTCACCAATACTTCATCTCATCCAGAATCGCAGGCATGGATAGTTCCTGGCAAAACTGGCGTAGCGATCTTAGACAACCTGCGGTATGCGCCGAGGCATCTCACGCCAGGCCATCCGCATGCAGGTTAAAGATCGTGCCGCCCACTTTAACCGGCCGTTAATCTGCAGAGACCGGGCTAGTACATTTCCTCCTCAGGCTTGGCTTCTAGTTCATGCGCCTTCCACACATGCCTGCCTGCTGCTGCTGCTGCTGCTGCTTCCACGGACACCGGACGCCGCGCGTCTCTCCGAGATACGGTATTCGGCGCCAGTCATCTTCTAGCGTACGCTGCTCGCACTCTGCCGCGTGGGGGAGGATGCAGGAGGAGGCCGATGCGTGGTGGTAAGTGATACTGGTACGCAAGTGGTGGTCTCAGGCTTATGCACCGTCCATGTCCGGGAGAAACCTCCTGCCTCGGGCTGATCCGTTCATTTTATAGGTCAGTTCGCCCGAGATTTATGGGTGAGAGTCGCTGCTGGCTTCTCTCTCTCTCTCTCTCCTCTCTCCCCTCCAGCGCCACTCCTCCCACTCTTCTCTCCCCTCCTCTCTGCCTCCCTCTGTCACTCCTCTCTCTGCCTTATCCTGGGTCAGCTGAAGTCTTGTCTGTATCCCATCCTTCACTGGCCTGTATCCTCTCCATCAGTGAGTAAGCCTCACCTGCCTCTGCGAGAAACAACAGGCACTATCTCCACGTGTCTCATGTATCTCTGCACTGGTGGGAGGACGCAATCAAGTGGGTGTTTATATACATGTGGACTGGACCATTTTCCTCTTCAGCATATAATTCAGGGATCAACGTGCCCATTGGGAGGGTAGTGTGCTGAGCTATCCCAACGTGATGGTGGTCTATTACATTCCTCCGCCATTGTCAGGACCTTATCTGGGGCCCATCTTGCCTCCCTCTTCTTCTCACCCTTTCTCTCTTCTCTTCTCTTACTCTCTCTTCTCTTCTCACCCCTCTTCTCTTCTCTTCTCTTCTCTTCTCTTCCTCTATACCTCTTCTCATGTGGACCAGAGTTGCCTCTTCCTTCTTGGGATAAGGCTGGTGGTTTTAAAGTGCTTCTTCAGTTTTTTTTTTTTTGTGATGAGTTTGCGTCTGGGGTCCCTTTGAGGTCTGGCACAGGCTGCAGAGGCTCAGTCCATCGCGCTGGCCTGCCATGCGCTGCAGGCATTTCAATGCCATTGCCTAATTCACACTGCTGAAATAACAGTTGCTTCCTACGGTGTATATCTCTTCATATGTGTGTGCATGTGTTTGTGTACGGAGGACCTGCGCCAACTAATGATCTCTCTCACACACTCATCAATTATAGAGCCTAGAGAATTTATATCAGACAGTCAAAATTGGAAAATGGGCTCAGTGGTGATAGTTGCCTACCAGAATAGGAGATGGGAGAGTTGGCACTTTTCCCATTCTCCTGCTGCCTTGGGGTGGCGTCTGCAGGGCCTCCGCTGGGACTTAAATCGCCTGCCGCTCGGCCTCCGCTCCTGCTGGCCGCCTGCCTGGCGGCGGCATGCCGGGCGTCAGGGTTATCAGATGCATAATCTCACCAGCCTCACCAGAACTATGTTACTGGGGATCCTCCCGTTATTCTTATTCTTTGTCTTCTGCTTTCTTTATCATATATATATGATTAATGTAATAATACTCAAATCTAGTATAGACTACCGTGAGTAACAGTTTCATTAAAAAGATATAAATTATGCATTTAATTATTGGCAATTCAGAGCCAAACACAAAATCCATCAGCACATAAGGCAATCTAAAATACAAAGTGCTTCATTACAGATTACAATTAATAATTACTATTTGTTAAAATTATCTATCGAAATCTAATCTTTACTGCTACCAAAATTACAATAATAATCTCTTCAAAATAGATACAATGTATTTTTCTTATATACTCAGTGGTCGATAAACAAACAGAAATAGAGTGTATATTCAAATTTGCTGTATAATAAAATTAATCTAAGTGCAGTCTAGTCATGCCTGCTTAGGCTGCAGGGCTCACTCCTCTGAAGTCCTCAGATCAGTTTTTGCCTTCAGGAAATTAGAGTGGAGCCTTGGGCCACCAACAATAGCATATGGAATGCTGAAGCACTCCTCACCTCCTCAGCTTACCCTCTGGCATCCATCCATCATCCATCTATCAATCCATCCTCCATCCGTCCGTCCTTGCACCCCACCCAGCTTCAAGCCGGATGCGCCGAAATTGTCTCAGGCTCCTCAGGCTCTCCTTCTCAGCGGATCCCTAGCCAGTGAACCCTTGGTAAGGTATTATTCAAGCCTCATTCTTGGCTTGCTCTGAGCCCTTCCTCATAAAGTGCTGCTGGTACAAAGGCGCTGGTGGCTTTGCTCCTCCTCTTACAGTGGCATTTCACCAGAAGTATAAAACTGAATACAATTCTTGACTGGACATGCCAGATCAACAAATACAAATCTGTCAGAGTGTTTCTAACATGGCAGCCTACTTTTCAAAGATGTTCTAATCGTGATGGGAGTATATGGAGATGAAGTGGCTCTCTGGAAGTGCCTGAGAACATGTGCCAGCCATGTGCTCAGAGCGTAATTTGCTGGGGCACATGTGTGCCACTTTTAGATAGATTTCTTGGCTTTGGCCCCGCCTGTACAGTGGCTGGTGCCTTGTGTGCAGGTGGGTGCCTGCTTGCCTGAGGTGTGCTCCATCCAGGCTGGCCACCAGGACACTGGTCTAAATGGAGGCAGTTATTCACCATTCCCCACACTACTGTCGCAGCAGGTCGCCCCTAATGTGCTCTTTTCACTGCGTAAGCTCTTCGCTTTCCTTTCATTCCTCTGCTGGCATCTTTTTATCTCTTCCCCTCTCTCCTCCTCTCACACGCTCTGTCTCTACTCCTTCTTCTCTCCACTTTTTGGCTCTGCTTGCTTCTTCTCTTGCAACCATCTCTCCTTTTTTTTTTTTTTATCTTTCTCTCTTTCATAAGCAGCTCTTTGACCCATCACATTGTGTATCTGGGCTGCAAAAGGACAGTTACACACTAAAAATCACTGGGTCAGCATTGTTAAGACTAAATATTGACGCATGATTACATAATAAAATAACTTTTCCGAAACACAACAACATGAAAACAACATGGGCTAATGGTAAACCTTACTAAATTTCACTCAGAACTTATACTCAAGTCTTTACAGACTATATCACACACTGTCTGGTTCCATAATTTTCTCCATCTGAGCCTTCAATCCCATATATTCCTCAAACCATTTATTCTTAGCAATTCTCTGGTATCAAAAGTGTGAAAATCACTGTTTTTCTCAGGTTTCCTCTAAGGTATGTAAGGGTGTAGGATCTTAATTTTCACAGTATGCAGGCAGCAGATAATTTTTTTCTTTCTCCTCATTTTGTTTCATTGATGCAATAGATTTAAAGAGACAAAAAGAAGGAAGAAGTGTTTTTATGTTAACTTACTGATGGTGCAGGGCCAGTGTGTCAGGTACACTGTCTTTAAAGTGACTGTAATTGATTGAGTGATGTATCAAATGACTGTATGAAACTGTATGAAGTGTCACTCATGGTGATGAACCTATAGAAAATCTACAGCTTTCCTCAGCTTTATGGAGCTTTCAGTTTATTGTTTATTCTCACTGCTCTCATAGCATCATCTCTGGCTGCAGCAGGCACCTTTCTTTTCTTTCTTTTTTTTTTTTTTTTGAGAAAGAGCCTTACAAAACCCATTGTATATAGCATCATACAGCAGACAGACAGTTACAGACTACAGCTGGTGAATTATAGGAGAGTGAGTATTGGAATTACATTTGTCTGATAACTATTCTAACTGAACAATAATGTTGCTCCATAACTGATGAGTAGGTTCCCTTCTTATATAAAGGGTGTTTTCACAGTTTGTTTGATATAGTCTGATTCAGCTATCCAGTTTAACATGGAGGTATAGCAACTGCTCCCATCCTAGAATATAAAAAATGTTTTGTGCAAACTTGCCAAGTACACCTGATAGTTAGGTAGGATTGAGGCCGCATCACATTCCCACAACAAACTAACCGCTCCAGAGTTCAAGAGTTCAGTTGAGACGAGACCCCCTCCTCCTCAAGGGTCTCTGTGCAACAACTGTCTTGACATGTGCCCAAAGTGCAAGTGTGAAAACACCCTAACTTACAAACAGGAAAATGTCTTGTCCTGCTCCATAGTTTGTTGGATCAGCTTCTGACACAACACAGACACATCCTTCCAGTTGACTGAGACGAAAAGGATCATTTCTGATACTTCCCTTTTGTCCCTCTATTTAATAACTTAAAACTTAGGGGGAAAAACATTTTTGACCCCAAAAGTGATACCAAAATATTTTCAGTTGGAAGAATTTAATTTAATTTAAGAATAAAATGAAGATGAAAAAAAGGCTATGAACTCTTTAAAATGTTTACAAGCAATCTTTAGTTCAGTCTGTGTCATAGAAGTAGCAGGACCCAAGGTATGTAGGAATGTTTTGACAAAACATCCTTACATTTAAGGTTTAAATACAAAGAGAAAGTATGTTCTGCAGAAACAACCAGTCCCCCCTCAGCCCCTCTCTCCTGGGTGGGCCAGCTACACGTCTAATGAGCTCAGGGCAGTAAACAATGAATGGAGGTGTCCCTCCAGCAGCACGTGAAGACAGTAGTCGGCAGCGACTGTCTCACTATCACTGACACAAACAGTGTCAGCTGAACATCTCTGAGCTGAAAAGAGTGCGGTGACTAATGGGAGACAATACACACTCAAGAGGGAGACACAAGGTCAAGGTCACAGCCAACGCCGTTAAAGTGTAAAAGACCTGTAACATTAGCAGTTGGTAACTGTTTAAAGCACTGTTAAAGTTATTTAATGTAAGCCTTCCTTCTGCTTGAATAATCACAGGACTACTAGCAATTTTTCTTTATTGTATATGTGTAATCTCACTAAAAAACACTCCCAACTCCTGTTTGTGGCTCTGTCAAAAACATATGACTATGACTTATCCAGTCTAAATCTCAAAAAAAAAAAAAAAAAAAAAAAAAAAAAACGTTTATGCAAGTTTTTGAGTGGGGTTTTGGGTATTTGATATGTACTTGTGACCCATGAGTGTAATTTTTTGCTGTTTTGTCATTTGACACAAGGAGCAGTTTCTGTTAAAACTACTGTATCTACATGTACGTGTATATTTCTTTTACAATGAAATAAATCATGGTGTGATTAAGGATTAAAGTTTCTGGTACAATCCTAGAAGCATGATACTGTAACTGTCCTTTCATACTTCAATCAACATGAAAGAACTTTGTTTTAATAAGTTGCTGTTATCACATTCAGCAGACTCATCTTTCAGAAAATTTGATAAATGGAAAATAAATATCAAGAACCAAGGTCCACACGGTCCAAAATTAAGTTATTACACTACAAATAGTTGATGCTAACTTGGTCAGACTAAATCACATCCAGATATTTGCATAAACTGCACAAAAGGAAGTTAATTTACCTACTGTATGTTGTTGCAGAAATTATTGCTCATTGACTCTGGACTCCTGCAGGCCAGCAGGATGTCTGTGCTCGTCTTTAAGAATATATGGAGGTACTCTACTGTCTATAGAGATTTACTTACTGCATATTGTCAAAGGGAGCCTGCACACTGATTTTAAAATGTATTGTCTTTTCACTTTTCTCATGATTTTGAATGATTTGGAAATGATTGGGTTTTCTGTTTTTCTTCCTTTGGGAGGTGAATGTCTATTTGTGCAATATGTTAATGGCAAAATTAAAATATAATGAAAACTTTTACAAACTTTTAAATTACATTCATCAGACTCATCAGACAGTTTATTTAAAACTCTTTTACTTGTAGGAATAAAATCCAGGCCATTTTACAGAGAAGTGACTAGGTGCAGTATATTACACCAAATGCATATGTAACTATTGATCTGCACTTCTTTCATTTTGCCCATCAAAGACACCATCAAACTGCAGTTTGAAGTTTCACAAAAAGAGATTTCACAGAGGTTGAAGCATTCGAACGGCAGCTGGAAGACAGCAACACGAGTATTGAGATCTCAGAGCGAAGCCAAGCAAAACCCTCCAGCCTCCATCAAAAGTAGTTCTGAGATTTATTTTTTTAAGATTAAAGTGTAACATGTGAAAGGTAAAACGATGCACTGCACCTCTCAGAAATATTTGGCTAACTTTTAAAAGCCTTATTTTGTCCCTTGCATTTTACTTTAGGAAAATTCTGGGTAAAAGAGAATATCAATAAGATTTCTTTCTTTCTCATTCTTGTTTTGTGAAAAGTAAACAAACCTTCAAATTATAGCAAGCCTTTAATTAAGAAGACGATCAAACGATTAAAAGCTCGTTAATTACAGACCTCACAGCCATCTCTGCCAACATGAATATTGAGGTCCTAATTAATATTTGTGGGGCTGTTTTGTTCTGGGAAGACATTGGCGTTAATTAGGCAAAAACAAGTCAAATTAACATTTCAGTAATGAAGAAACATACCTTCATGTCCTTATTTCTCTCTGTCTGAACACGCTCTGATACAAATTTGGTATCTCAAAGCTTTCTGAAGCATGTTGATGATGAGTTTTATCAAACAGAGGCAATGAAGTTTTCTGTCATGCATTTTTCATCCCGACGCACAGCTGCTCAAGGTGTGTATCTCTTGATTGTCTTTCTGAAAAGAGAAATATTTACTGCTGTGAGAAAAGTCACAACTTCATTTGAATCCTTGCTTTGCCACCTATGGATGAAAGCGCTCTGAAATTATTTGCAAATGATTTAACACTGCATATAGTGAAAGTGCTATGTCAGGCCTCACCACAACACACATACCTTACCATTAGAAGTTTTCTTAGCAGCTAACTTCCTGTTAAACTCCTTGAATCAAAGAATGTCCCAAAGTATGTCAGGTCAGCATCTCAGTTTTGACAAGTCCGCAGTGCTCACTTTGGCCCACTAGGCACAGTGTAATACCCATTGATCACCACTGTTTGGTGCTTTCAGCTGCATCGTTTTTGGCGGTCTCTTCAGTTTGCTTGCCGGTGCTAGAAGCTGCCTTTGGTGTCTTGAACAATAGATGGCCCTGTTGTGGATGTAGTGTTTTTATTTCAGTTGTTTCTGAGTCAGTGTCCAGTCCTGATAGTGCCAGCGTTTGGTCTTGTTCACCATGGGCATTTTACGCCAAGGGGATCTGCTCGCCATCTTGGCTAATGCCATTCTCTTGGTGCACCATGCTAACACTAGCACCATCTGCTGAAACATGCATATTTCTCCATGTGTGCAGACATAAATGAAACAGTAACACCTACATTTACAGATGACATATCTTTTGAGCCTCTAAAATAAAGTTTTGGAAGTCATGCCACAGTTAATTTTTGGGTAGCTGAATTCTTTTGATTGGACAGCACTACAGATGTTTCCTCCTGTCAACAACTGATTGATTTACACATTACTAAAATCTTAACTAGCTAAAACATTTCTTAAATTTAATGGTGCTATCCAATTCAGTAAATCAGTTTTCAAAACTAGGCAGTAGTTACTATTACCTTAGGGAAGGATGATAAATTCAAACTTAGTAACTATGAATAGCTGGTGCAAAACTGGGTTCTCTGCTTGTTGTGTGGTAACTGCTCAGACCATAGAAATAACCTTAAAACAGCACATTGTCATTTTTATGCTTTGGTTTTTATACAGATTATACAAACTAGATCTAATTTTCTTTGGAGGTTTTTATTGGCAGATTTGGTTACCTTTAGATAGAGACAGGTCAGCAGTTTCCTCCTTTTTCCTGTCTTTATGCTAAGCTAAGCTAAGCTAAGCTAAATGGCTACTAGCTATAGTTGTATATTTAACAAACAGATGCGAGAGTGGTATCAATCCTCACATAAGCATGTTTCCCAAAATGTGAAACTATACTGTTAACCTTTATAATCATCACCTCCAATATCATCTTCACCTCGGTCATCAGTCACCCTCCTCCTCCTCCTCCTCCTCCTCATTAGACGCACGCAGACACAAGCACACAAAGACACACACCCACAGTTAACACACACCACCAGCACTTAACCAGCCTCCAGGCCAGCCCACCAGCTTTTGCAACAAGGTTCTCCTTTTAACTGTCCCTTTCTAGAACGGGACAATCGGACACCTCCCATCGCCTCCTTTCAGGCTGCAGCTCCAGCCTCGCCTCCTCTCCTCCCCATTCTGCTCCCTGTGTCACTTTGTGTCCGCTTCGCCCCCTCGCAATGGGTGCACATGACCAGAAAATGAAGCAGGGGTCTCAGTAAGCGGAGAATGAAAGCGAGTATGTTTGTGTGTGTTTGAGGGAAAGAGAGGGAGAAGGAGAGAGATTAACATGTAGGATTTAGACTAGCGTGATGGGGTGATGGTGTGTGAGTGGGGTTACGTGTAGAGACGAAAGTTCGGATCAGGTCTGGCACATACATGCATGTGTGTGTTACAGACTAATGTCGATCCAACTTAATGTAACAAGATCATTACAGAAAGGGTTGTAATCATGCACATTCACAAATACTGTACTTTCATATAAACATATGTACAGTAAGTGGGACTGCATGCACACATAGGAAAACGCATACACTCTATTAGAGCAGCATGCAGGCTGCAGGTGTGAGGCCTGCTACTGTTAGAGAGATTATCACATCATTAATTGCTAATGAAACTAACAGATAGCTTCTCCTGCGCTGGCCCTTCTTGCTCAGCCTGGAGGTTTTCTGGGTAATAGTACGAAACATGTATTCATTTCAATTTATTTTTGTCAAAGTTGCTCTGGATTGTTTTAATAAACAAATAAACACCTCAGATAGAATAGACATGGCTGATTAGAGGAGAACCAATATAAAGTAAATTTAATAATATTTCCACCAACATTGTGCAAATATTAGAGTTTGACGATATAGATATATATCAGCTTGTGGCACAAGCTCTTGTCAGGTGCCATTAAATATCACAGAAGAACAGTGCACAATAAGATGACATAATTAAAAGAGAGCTAATCAAACACCGTGAACCAAATGGAAAATTTAATAGAAATCTGTCATTTGTTGGATACCTATGTATTATTTCGTATTAGTTTTCAGTATCCCCATCACTCTAAAACACAAGAAAAAACTGTGACAATTTGGAATAGAATAGAGTAGAACAGCCTTCTTGTCATTGATCAGCCCACCACACCAGTGCCATCTGCAAACTTGATAATGGTGTTTGAGTTGTGATTGAAAATGCACTTTGTGTGTTACTTTTATATTTTCTAGTTCTCAGCCTTCAAAATCAATTAAAATCCATTTATATCTTTACAAAAATCTGCCCACTGCAACTTTTAGATCTGTCACCACGCCTCCTTAATACCGCCTTATATTCAGCACACAGGTGATGAGGAATAACAGCTGGTGCCTAAGTCATCTGCAAATGAACTGAAACACAGACGTATCTAGATGGGACAATGCTGCTAATGGGGCTGAAATTAATGCTCAGGTCAGAGGTGGGTATTTCACCAACAGATCGTGTTAAATTAGTGAACGTGGCTCCAATAACAATCACAATAGAGCTTAATCGTGTTCTGACAAATATACAGATAGATATACAAAATGAATATTACACACACACACACTGTGTGTGACAGAAATCAACAACAATACATAATTTATTGATGGATGCTGAATTTGTCTAAATTCAGTGTATGTCAAAGGCGTAGGGTCTCAGCTCGGGGTTTTTAATCTTTATTTATAATTTATTAAATGATAACTGATGAACAAGTAAAGTCTTCAAGCTGCAGTGAGTGCAGATATCACCCAGATTCACATAAACCCTGTAACAGTTACTATCCTTGTGAAGCTTGTAATGTTCACTTTGACTGTAAAGTTATTGTTATATTGATTCAATTTTATTTTTTCACTTACGCACCAAGATGCTGGAGTCATGTCTCTCATATTCTTTTGCCGGTTCAGATCAAGGCCTCACCGTCCCTGCCTGAAACCGAAATATATACAGCATCCCCAAAACGTCAGATTTGTGCAAATACTCATTTTGTTAATGTTGAGATCATGAGAAAGAGCAGCTGCAGCAGCAGCAAATAAATAACAGTGTAACTCCCTCTGAGTGGTATTAGTTTCTTTTCAAAAACTTTCAGTGTTGTTGCCATTATTTTGTTTCAAAGCCTGCTGTCCCCAACATCTCATTTGTGAGTAGACAAGTTTCATTTGTGTATTAAAACAAACATGATCTTTGCCTCTTCTTAAATAACTTTCAGTGGCTGATCTTGTTTCAGTAGTTTCCAAAGGTCAACACTCTTCTCACTCGTGAGGCCCATATCAAAGAATCATTTGCAGGCCCCGTGGTATAGAGCGTGCAGTAGTTACTGTTAACTCAGACTGTCTGTTGTTGTTGCTTCTCAAAGCTGAAACTAGACCTTTTTTCTGAGTTGAAGTTATAACTATTGATGAAATGAAACTGCCTGCATATTCACGTAATGCTCTGAGAGAAAGTTTATGTACTTGTGAGGAAAGAGACAGGGAGAGTGAGGGAATGTCTCATCAAACGCATCATTCGTCTCCGCGCACTTCGCCATGACATCAGTTTGCTCCCTGTGTACAGCAGCAGTTTTGAGTATTTGCGGTCTGCCTGAAGTGCACACTTTTCTGTAATGTGTTGATGGCACGTGTGGCATGCCGTGTATGTGGTGTTTTGACTGCAGTGGCACATGTTCAGGCCACATTAAGTTTGTTTGACGACGAAATGCTAATAAACCAGTTTATTACAGGTTGATAACGTTTGCAAATGCTTTGTTTTACTGCCGTGAAGTTGGAAGCCACTAGCATTT
This sequence comes from Lates japonicus, assembly GCA_033238685.1. Taxonomy (NCBI): domain Eukaryota; kingdom Metazoa; phylum Chordata; class Actinopteri; family Centropomidae; genus Lates; species Lates japonicus. The sequence goes on along the minus strand of BRZM01000690.1, from coordinate 112,912 downwards.
GCACATTCTATGTCTGGTCTCCTAGCATGCATGGAGGAACTGGATAGCGGCAGACTCCCAATAAATAACACACAGGCGTGATTAGATAAACAAGCTCCAATGATGTTGCTATTAGGAGAACGCAGAGCCAGTAGCTCCGCTTTAAATGTAGGTGGTGTTTGACACAGCAGCATATGGCGCACAAATTTTAAATCAACCTAACGTGCCAGCGCTGCTATTCTGGAAATGTCAGAAGAGTAGTAGATGGATTGAAAACATTTCACAACGCAGATCGCTTTTACGATGGTTACAGAAAATGCTGCAGAGGTAATGCTCTTACACCAACTGCGGCTGGTGCTCCTTGTGTGTGTGTGTGTATAAGTATGTGTGTATGCACTTGTTTGTGTGTGTGAATGAGACCACAGCAGTTAAGACCATAGTTCAAAACTCTAATTGTAAATACAAACTTTGTCTATTTAAATGTTTTAGTTCACTTAAGTCTTAATCAATTTCAGGCTCCAATTCAGAAACTCACTAAGATATGAAGTTCCATAAAGAAAGTCATAAAGTAGTCCCGTAAAACCATCTCTGTTGTAGCAGCAATGCATTTAAGAATATGGATGGAACAGGATGCAATTTTTATGTAGTCGATTTCGTCACTTTTTCTTTTTAATTTTTTTTTTTTTTTTTTACAGTGACAGTGGATGTAGCATATGATAGGTGTTTATTCATGTGTTTAACACACTGATGGAAAGTTATAAAGGAATATACCCTGAATGCTACTTGCTATCACTATTACAACATACCTGAGACGAAACACTTACATCGTATACATTAAGTTCACAACAACAATATCTTATACAATACTATAACATAATAAGGTTTCTAGGCTTGTGTTGATGGTCTCTATTAGTAAACATAAAATGCTACATATTTACCTTTTGTTTTATGATGGGATGTTAGCTCTCCTCAGATCAGCACCAAATAGCTTTGTCGGATACACTTGGCGTAGTTTAGCATACACCGATAATACCTGCAATAACTTATGGGTTCCTGGCTGGTGCCAGCCACGTTACCTAGTAGCATTTAATAACAATAGCAACATCTGAAATTGACGATCGGGTTGACATTTGGTAACTCAAACAAAAAGAACAACAAAAATTATGGCTCTAAATTCATAGCGAGGGTGTACAGATCAATGACAGCACAGATACTATAGATACTTACTGTAGATGGATCTTACTATACTGGATCTTGTTTTGATTGTCAGTACTAGTGAAGCAGGATCAGTACTCAAAAAAGGAGCAGTCCCCATGTTGGGACTGATCTTGTGTGTTTCACAGCCACATCATATGGCTTGTGTGGCATACCTTATGTTTGCCCAACCAAGATGAAAATTCAGATCTGAAGTAGCATAGAAATGCAGCATTCACTATAGATCATGACATTACTAGTCTTCCTACATGACAGTACATCAGCAGCTGTTAACAATAGATCTGTTTAAATGTCAGGGATTCTCTGGGCCTAGATTACTTGGTACTGGGCAGAAATTTGTAGATTCTAACGACCACAGGGCATCACCATCAGTCAGTACTTCAATTACATTCAATTTTACTTACTCGATAATACAAAGTTTCTGGGACCAAAATCTGAGTACAAGCAAAACTTGTGATTGAGATAGAGCATTTGGTCTAGTGAACTGGAGTGAGTTTTGAAATAGAAAATTATGGAAAACAGCCAGTCCAGTAATATAAAATAAACAGCATCAACTCAACTGTTATTCTTTTGATTCAAAGTTCATAGCCAGCATGAAACATGTCAGTAGAAGTTGAGATAAACAGCATCATGCACAAGGCGCCCTGTCACACACACTCCTGTTTGTGCAGGATTTCGGCTGTGCTGAATAACACTGAACATCAATTCTCAAGCAAGTTGTATTGTGTAATAAATATGTAATTATAGCTGTGTTGATAGTCTCTTTAACCCAACATTATCCTCTTTTCCTCAGACCCTCTCCTATTTGTTAAAAGGCCACAGCGGTAGAGATGCCAGCGTCAGCTTTTCCTTCATTTCAGGGAACATTGTACACCCGGCACTGGATGAGGTCCGCCACACTACCAAACAAATGTCAGCGTGTAGAT
>BRZM01000690.1:85290-98902 GCA_033238685.1 Lates japonicus | reverse complement strand
ATCAGTAGCCCTTCATTTAATTTATTATTGTAAGATGCTGACAATATTACACCAACCAGTATTATTCTAAGGTCAGTGTTTGATTTACCTGCAAAATATAATTAACATAAAGTGGGTAAACACCTGATTCTAACCAGATTTCAGCCATGGTTTGGCTTGATTGCTGAGTGGGCTAACACCACCTTCGTCTGTTTTGATATTCAGGGCTGTGGGGTGGCTCGCTGTAAACAATCCCTTTGGGAGTAGGGATTGAATCAAAAACACCAATAGAGAATCAGACACAGTAATTCTGACAACCACAGCAGTGGAGCACAACAGAAATCAAATTCTAATCTTGCAAGCCCCAATCATATGCTTGTTTCAATGTATGGTTTTTCATTCCTGCTCATATAAACAGGTGTGTTCTCCTGTAGTAGAACACACCAGGCCAATAATAACTCTACCTCCAGTCTCTGGCTTCCCCATTCCACAAAAGGTTGAAAAGGTCTTTTTCGACTTAGGAGTTTGTCTGAGGGCGAGGAAGCAGTTGTGTATTCATGTGTGCCTCTGTCAATCAGATAAGTGTGTATCTGCCTGAATGAAGCCAGACCCTGTAATGAAGAATTGCCTAAAAAATAATGAATAAATATTTATATCCCTACTTGGAGGTGCCAGTGTGGGCGTGGTTTTGAGATAGCATAATAAAATGATGATTTTGTTTCAATGGATCATAACACAGGGGAAATTTCTTGGCTACCAGTACACTCCCAACATCTAAATAGTTTAGAGAACAGAGAAGGGCACAGAGGTTGCAAGACACCACAAAATAAATGTCGGCTTACACACACAAGATGTAAGTGAGCAAGATTACTAACGTATACTGAGTGAGGCGCAGGCTAATGGAGATATTCACTGCAGCTTTGTGGGAAGTACACACATAGTAGCACTCAGTCATACACTAAGTCGTTCACACACACACACACACACACATACAGACACGGAACCACCTCATTGCCTCTGTCTGTCTGTTCTTAGGGTGAGATTCCTGGTGTTTTCTCACAGACTGCAGAGGACTTTTTCTGTAGGAGAGGAAGGGGAGTAAGGATGGGATGCATTTGGATGAAGTCAGTAAATTATAAAATGCAGCACAAGACTAGACACTTTGGAAGATAACCCTAACTGCAAATGGAGGTTTTGAGACTCGACAACCCAAACAACTCCTTATTATTGTTGCCTTGGATACCATTTCACTGGGAGGCTGTCTGGTGCTGTGATAGGCTGCGAGGGGTTCTGGTGCCACAATGGTACATACACACACACACGCCATCTGGTTGCTGCAGTGAACATGCTGCCGTGCTTGTAAACCCATAGGGTTGCAAAATATTAATTTCAATCGTTTGACATCTATTTGCAGGCAGAGACAGGCAGCAGCGTTTAAGTCGATTTGGTAAACAGTGTCAAGGCTGACAATAATAAAATAGATGGTTTTGAGCTTTTTTAGGTGAAGTAAATGGCGTGGAGGACGTCTGAGCGGCTGCAGTGGCTGACTTTATATGAATGCTTCTTATAGCATTAGAGTGACCAGTTTTTACCTGTACGCTGTCTTAAAGGATAATTCTGGTATTTCTAGACACAGCTACTGTTAGTATATATCAGGATCAGTACTTCCCCACACAATAACACAAACAAATTAATCAGCTGTATTCCAACCAACTCCTGCTTATTTGAAATTCCTGTTTTGTCAATAGGTCTGAAGTAACTTTCTATAGCAATGTTTCAGGTTAAACAAAGGTTACTAATCTTACTCTTTGATAAAGTCTATCTGTGAGTCTGATCAGTATCGGTAAGCAGCACAAAAATAGCTAAATCACATGTTTTGTAAGTTGCAGGAGAGATCCTGTCACTTTGAATTCCTTGTGAATAGCAGTTCATCAAACATTGCTCAATAACTCCAGGGTACTTTAACTCTTCTAGTGATGACAAATTTACAAAGCACATTCCCATAGGGTCAGATGGCACTGTTGTATTTGTAGTGTATGTTTATAGCAGTAATGCTGCTACTGTTGTTATTCTAGAAACTGTATAACATTAACGGCCTTCTTCCGTATGATTAGATCAATTCCCATGGTTTCTCATTTCGCCTTCGCAGCACTATTAAGATGTGCTTGTGTCCTCTGTTTTCGTGTATTTAACACATATGAGAACCTGGTGGAGTTCGCACCATCTGGGCTCTGTTAAATGTGAATCATACTGGTTGTTATATTTTCTTTGGAGAAGCGGGAGACAAAGCAAGAATAAATCCTATTACATCATCCTACTGGGCAAAACCTGTCTGAAGGAATCAATATTACTATAATAGGACCCCATGAGCTTTTGTTCCTAGCCTCGACTCCACTGACACACAACTCTGCAAGTGTAACAAGCTAAGACAGAGATCAGAATTATAATTGTCTTGTAGTTGATTTGTTTTACATTAAAACTAGAGCATATAAAATCTTCATCCGTTTATTGTATTCTATTGAGACTGTTTCATCATCCTACAAAGAAGCAGCTAGTGCAAAAATGTAACAGCAAAGCTACTATGAATATTTTACCTGATGACTATATGACTGTCAAAAAAAAAAAAACTAAAAATGTACTCAAATTTATAGTCCTCTCAGCTCACCAGGAACAGGAGCAGTGTGGTTTGAGGCTCCTGGGAGTTTAGGAGGAGCAGGGGCCATTCCTCTCTTCCTGTATGGACACCTGCAGACTGACAACTACATGTAAGTAAGTCTCAGTACACTCCAAAGGGAAACAAAACGCTCATGGTTTGAAACCAGAGGCAGCAAATTAGAGGCTCACCTTCTCTCCATCCTCCTCCTCCTCCTCATCTACGAAGGCGAAGGACTCCCAGCTGTGTTTCTGAGACTGGTTCTGCTCCTGTAGACTGCGACCCTGAATCCAAATCCAGATAAACAGATCAATACAGCCTGGTGTTTCACAATATCAGAATCAAATTCAGTGTAAATTCAGTGATACTGTGTTTAGCCCCTGTGCTTTATTTTTAGTTGTGGTGCCTCACTCAGCCTGATCACACACTAACAAACTTTACACAGAGCTCTTTAAGTGAAACACAGTATATGGCTGGTATCAATATTAAAGTGTTTCCATTTCTACTTTTAGCTGTCCCAGTCTGATGTCTCTGTGCTCTTCACGTTACCAAAGCATTTCAGCCTCTCAGAAAACATTGGCTAACACTAAACTATACCATGTAGCTTTCCACCCAGTCCAAGGCATCACATTCATGAAACTTTGTAATGCTTTATTATTTTGCAGATACTTCAGGCAGTTTCTAGTGAGGTGTTTAACCACTTTCATATCATTAAATTTACAGGACTAATACCTGTGGTTGTATTTTTATAGTATCATGTCAATCCATGGAAATCCAGCTTATTTAAAATAAGGCACTCAAGCAGTCGACACCGACACCTGTTTGGCTATTTAGGTAAAAATAAAAATTAAAATAAACAGTTGTTTTTATGTCTGCATACTTCTCTTCGTATAACATTGCTGCAGATCTGTTTGATGAAGCAAGGTGCTTCCAAGATCTAACCAAATCACCCCCCAGGATCTGCAGTGTGCATATATAAGTATAACAGGCTTATATAACAGATATCCCACAGTGCAAAAATTACATCAGGAACAGTTACAATGATCTCTGTTATCTCACACAAGGAAAGAAAAATAATCTAAATCAGTGCAATTTATCTTGAAGTAAATCTTGCAGAAAACAAAGCTGTCACTGTAAGGATTAATAATGCAAAGGACTTTCCCACACATCACAGAGTCCTTAAATAAGACACTGAATGCCAGCTGAAAATACTGTGCTCCTCACCTGCATGAGGAGCCTCCTCTCTGGTGACAACCACCAATCACAGAGAGCCAGAAGCTCCAACCTGTCGATGCTGCCCAGTAGGATCATAGACTCTAGAGGTAGGAGTCAAAATTACATACAGAGTTCACTTGTGGCTGGACTACCAAGCACTTTTTCATTAATTCTTTTTTTTTTTTAAATGTTCTTTAAAAATATTAAGTAGGTTAAAAGTCATTCTAAAATTTAGCTCTGTGTAGAAGTGACTGTACAACCTGGACTTGAGGTGACAAAAAATGATCTTCTCTCATTTTTCTTTCCATTTTGTCTGATAGCAAGCATTAAGATTAAATACACAGTAAACTCTTCTACCTTTTGAGTCAACCAGCGGGATTGATTTGAGTGAGGAGGAATCCAGCAGGAGTTTGACTTCTCTGTAGGTGGACTGAGACGATATAAAGTTCACCTTTGTCACCATGATGTCCTCTACAAAGATGTTGTATTGGCTGTGGGACAAGCACACAGATACAGATGTTTAAGAAATATATGTAAATCAAGCTGTGAAACAAACACACCCTCAAAGTGTACTACAAGAGAATGACCCTTCATCATTAACTGGACGCACAAATCATGTTTCAACTTTCAACACTGCAGCTCTGCATCCTTAAAGTCTTATAACTGTGAGTCCCTGATCCTCTCACTTGCCCCACCGCCACTTAATTTTATGCCCAAGGTCACAGGACATATTTCTTTGCCTGCTGGATTCATTTAGAACATCAGACTGAGGCTATGGAGATAGTAAAAATTCAATCAGCGACCACTCTGCAGAGGAGGACCTTGTGACTGCCCCATATGGAAACATATGGTGTGTGAAATCAGCACGCACCTCATGTGACCAAAGCCGAGCTCTGGCAGATATGGCAGCTTCTTGACCTGGATGATGGAGTCGTACAAGGAGGGCTGCAGACCCTGGGCCACCATGTTGGCCAGGATTACTGCCACCATCATTGGCAGGATGTGGGAGATCTGACCTGTCAGCTCAAAGCAGATAACCGCCGTGGACACCGTGTGAGTCACTGCACCGGTCAACGCTGCCGCTCCTGCCAGAGACATGGGATGGGATGATGAGGGGTGGGAGGTAGGGCAAAGGAAAGTGGGTGGTGGAAACAGGAGGGAGGGATGGGAAGTAAAGAAGGAGGTGGAGAAGAAAGGAGGGACAGGTAAAATGATAATTGTAGAAAGGGAAAGGATTGGGATAGGTGGCAGGGGTGGGAGGGCTGGGAGATGAGAACACGTAGGGATAGAGCAAGAAAAAAAAGTGAAGAAAAGAGCAAAAGACAGAGCAGAAGATCAAGGGATAATGGACAGGATAAATAAATGAAGGACGGGATGAATTATTAATTCGAAGAATGAAATAAGAAAAAGGATAATGAAACATGAAGGTAAGAGAGAGGTGGAAAAACAGAATGAACAAGGGAGGAGGGTGCAAAGACAGAGTTGCTAAGCATAAAAGACAAAAACTGTAAGAGGGAAAGGAAACAAAAATTCCATGAACAGGTTCTGAGACAAAAATAGAACAATAAGGAGGCAGGTGAAAAGTGACAGGAAGCAAGGTCATGGGAAAATATAAGAGAGAGAAAGATAACAGGGAGAGGTACAAAGAGCTGCATCAAACAAAGAAACAAAAATAAGAAGAGAGAGAAAGATGAGGAGGGAAGGAATAAAGGAAGGATCAAGGTAGAGAGAGGAGGGATGGGCTTTGCAGGGCAACAGAATGGGGACTGAAGGAAGGCCACATTTCTGGGTCAGTGGCTGAGGAGAGGACAGCAGAGGGAACCCATGGTGACATTTAACTGTCAGAGCAAAGCGACCACATGCTCTGATGGAAAGGAGGAAGAGGAAGGAGGGGATGACAAAGAAGGGGAGGGAGATGAGGAAGATTAGGTGGGGAGGGACAACTTGACAACGAGTGACAACTGGAAGGCCGGAGAGGTTGACAGGAGAGGAGGAGGAGAAGTTGGAGGAGAAAGTAGACGAAAGAAGTGACAGGAGAGGAGGAGGAGAACATCTTGACCATTGCTGACAAGCTGAGAGCACAGGAGGTTGACAGTTAAGGAGGAGAAAGAGGAGGACAGGGAGGAGGAAGAGGGGTGAGAGGAGGGGAGGTGGACAGCTTGACAGTTAGGCTTCAGCGATATATACATTATTGTATGTTTGAGATGATGTGCTTTGACTGCCTTATGTACTGTTAACATCTTTGGTAGCTGCTGGTTCTCCAACTTACTCTTGCTCTGTCAACTGCTAGTCATAACTGGGGGTTGGAGGAAGGTGAACAAAAGTTGCAGTTGTAGATATACTAACAAAATGTGATGAAACTAAAGAGAGGGGGATTGCTAAGAGGAGGAAAGAGAGACTAACCAATGACTGCGTACCCTCCGGGGATGATGCGGTAAAGGATGCCGTCAAACACAATCCCATGAGGAAATAGGGTGGCCATGATCTCCCCTACCAGCCTGCCAAATGCAGCTCCTACATGAGGAGAGAAGAAAAGTCAAATTTCAAACTGCTGAGTAAACACACCTACAAACTAAAAAATGTACCAAGAAAGATTTCAATTATTAAATCATAACCACATTAATTCTGGGACATCTGGATGAATAATGCAAACAAACAGAAATATCACCAATAAAACTCAGCCTTTATTGGTCTCTCAACATCATTTTTCAATGTGTATCACAGGAGCAAACAGAACAAGTCATCAGTGTTTCTACAGACAGCAGATGGTGTAACATGATTATCCTCTTCAGTGAAAACAAAGATGCAAGAGAAGATGAGGACAGACAAAAAACAACATCCTATTTGCAACAAGAAGCCAAGAAGCATGTTCAAAGATGCTATATACCATCTACTGGTTTGTTACTAAACTTCACAGGTATTTTTTGTCTTCATTCAACAGCAGACGGGAAACTCCTAAACTCCTAAAGTGGTGTTTTCATTTTTTGTGATGCTCCTGTTTTGGTCTCATTTAAAAAGTTTGTAAAAATGTCATGCTTCCTGAAACCACAGAGCATGACAGTGCAGAATACACACACACAACAGGACCTGCCATCTCTGGGGTTGAATTTATTCATTTGAAGTTGTTTACTGCTGGTAATGATGAATATTTTAAAGTGAACCGCTGGCAGAGGTCATGCTCCAAATGCTTCACAAAACAGAAACAAGAGATGAGCTGCAAACTACTGCAAATAAACACTGATTCCTAAAATGTTGATCTGAATAATAAGAAACTGATATCTAATTATGAAAGTTAATGAAACAAGAACTTTGGGAACATAAAACCAGCCTGGTCAGACATAACTGACTGTACAAGGAGAAAAACAACATTTTCTATAACTGGTAAACTAGTGTTTTCCTTAATGAGGACAAATCTTTCAATAATTATCACAAACTGTAAAATATATAATTTTAGCCATCATCGTGTAGGCTCAATGACAGTATGTAAAGGCTACTACTGTGTTGCTCACCCAGTATGAAGACAGGCATGAAGGCTCCAGATGGAATGGGCATGGTGGTGGCCACTGCAGACATCCAGAACTACAGGACAACAAACACACACAACATTCAGACAAGAAAATCCAGAACGGATGATAAATGAGTAAAAATAAAGTGCGTTGATATGTTGATGGCAGAGCAGGCTCCACTGTTAGAAACCACCTGTGGACAGGCTTCAGGGTTGAGTCACATGAGTACTCTGTTGTCTGGTTGTTTGTTATAGCAGGTATTTGGTCAAAAACATGAGACCAAACTATGTGTCTTGTGACATGTGTTAATGTAAGAAGATGATCAAGTCAGTCAAAGTGTACCAGAAATAAACAAGAGAAAAAAAAGTGTCAATCCCATATTCTCTTTTAGAGCAAACAGCTCAGCAGCTATTTTTCTGTTTTCTTTCATTTTCAATAATATCTTCTGTGTTGCAGCAGGTTACCCACCTAATACTAATTAGATCGCTTCCAAGATGTTGTGTTGCATAGCAACAGGAGTGATGTAAAGTCCCTGCGCCCTTTTGAGCTCTCGTCTCTGGATTTGTATTTGAGTAGGAGAAAAAAAATCCTCCTATTTGGTCATGGCTTGATGAGTTACAGAAGTGGAGAATCTGGAAAATCTGTGTGTATGGTGGGGGAGGGAACCCAATCACCCTTGGGTGTCCTTGAGCAAGGCAGTTAATCAACAGCTGCTCCGGTGAATCTGCTGGAGGATGGTGCTGCAGCTGCACTGGAAGCCTCCCGGATGAATGTATGCCTGTGTAGGACTGAGTGGGTGAAAACAGTGAACGTGTAAACTCCCCTGCACAGTAAATTAAAGCTAAACTCACCCTTCAGATGTCACTTACACTGTTTGTCTCCAAACAATTTGTGTATACATCAGAATGTAACTTCAAAATAGCTCGCCTAATAATACGCTTTGTTCTTGGCTGCGGAGAGCTCATCAGAGATAATGATTACCTTTATACAAGCTGGAGTTTTGGTGTGTGTGTGTGTGTCAGAGACAGAGAGAGGGGGGAGAGAGAGAGAGAGAGAGAGAGAGAGAGAGAGAGAGAGAGAGAGAGAATTTTCTTTTCTCTTCACTTACCACATGCTTTTTCATTTTGATGTAAAGGGTTTGGTGAGAAACACTGCATTACCATTTCAACAGTCCAGATTACCGTTCTATACATCATTTGTCATCATCGTTTGAGAACTTAATTACTGTGGTACAAGATAAAAACTCATTAGCACGTCTCTCACAGGGTGGCTGCTATCCTGATGACAGAGGACTGCGCTCACTGTCTTCTTTTCTCTCTTTTAATCCTGACAGTCAAACACAATCATGCAGAAACACACACACACACACACACACGCACGCACGCACACAGTGTGTTCGGCACCCACTCTTTCATCAGAGTCACAAATCCTGAGACAGATGGGAGTAGAAACACTGAGACACAGAGTTTGATGGAGAACAATGTGGAGATGGAGTGAACATAAAGAGAGGAAACACTGACTGTTTACATGTGAAGAGAGAAAGAGAGATGGTAGTAAAAACAGTTATAGTCTGGGCAGTATAAACTAGGGCTGACCTGAATGCATCACCCATTGCCACAGTAACAGGCGTCAAAATCAGTATTTGATGCTTTGTTTTTTAAAAACTATTACTATATATATGCATCACCACAAAATACCAAAATAGCTTATGAAATAAGGAACAGTAATCCAATATTATTCATCATGCATTAACATTCATTATTATTAGTTATTCTAGATAAGGACATTTAATCGTAGTGATGATTTTGTGCGTCATGTTAAGAGCACTGGCTCTGGAACAGTGATACGCGACAGGCTCACAAATTACAACTACACTAGCAAGATGTGGAAAAAATGAAGCATCTGGAATAACAAATCAAAATCAAATTTCAAATTTGAGAAGATGCTCATGGATGATCATGGATGATGAATATCATGGATTGCTTCTCAGGTGGCCAGAAGTGCAGATAAAGAGAGGAACTTTAATCATGTGTAGGACACAGGGAAAAGGGTTAAACAGAGGCAGAGGGAGGTATAAACACTGTTGAGAGAGGTAGATCCAGTGTGTGTGTTTGAGTGTGTATTAGAGAAAGGCTGACAACAGCAGAAGGCAACAGAAAAGCAGAAAACAGTTGTGTGTGTGTTGTGAGAGGAGTTTTACCAGCCAGCTGCTCTCAGTTTTGGTTGCATTAAGTATCTCACTACAGGGAGCTGCTCTGCTCAACTGAGAAGCACCATGACTAAACCAATGCAGTGTATGACGCTGAGTGACAGGATTTAATATCCTGTTGATGGGATTATTTATGTGGCATTTCTGCCTAATTTGACTTCAGACTGTGCAGAAAAACAGACTGAGGTTAATTCTAAAAAGGCAAATGGATTTCAAGAAGTTCAAAGGGGAAATGATGATAAGGATGTTTCCTCTTGTCGAGTTATATTATGGAAATCTGCTAAGACTGAACTGCAGACGGTGCATCAAGAAAAAATCATAGAGGGTCATTTTGAAATCTAATTTTCATTTCTCTGTTCACAGTTAGAGGCAATTCACAGGGGTTTCTGATTGATTTAGGATGCAGGCTTTAGTCTGGCTTATCTCCAGCTAAGATCCCAGGAGAAAACCTTGTTGAGTTAGAAGAGCATTGCTGAAGAAGGACAGTTCAATGCCAATTTCTTAGTATTGTCACTGGGCAGAAACTCTCAACCTGACAACACTGACCAATCTAATGTGGCTGTTGGTCAGATTTTGAGAAAGACTGCCAAGCAAATGGAAGTATACAGTAAATAGAACTTTGTGTCATGTGACCTCCATGTAGACAAAAAAGTTTGAGTTTGTATTTACAGAGAAAGTAATCTGCTTTCCCAGTTTCCCACTTCCTCACTGTTCTCTACTTGAGCTCTTGAGAAGCTGCAGATTTTCACCGAACAGGAGGCAGCAACAGCTTGGTGCTGTTTTCAGCAGCAGCCAACAGACTGTAGGCGGGTAAGGACTCAGAGTATTTAGACACCAGACTTTGTCTGTCTGTGTTTTTCATACATGAAATACATGAACTCTGAAGCTCAGGTCACACCATTTCTAAATGGAGAACAATACTGGGGGTGGACAGATTGGCAGAAATGCAACAACAGTATGAAGAAGCTGAACACAAGGAGGGCTACACTTTGTCTTCAAGACAGCTTTGATTTTTAAGGGCATGAGTTTGTGTCTCGTCTCAGCTCCATTCTGTTTTCAGAGTCATTCACTCCTGCTTCACTGAATCATTTTAGTAAAAAAATCTACAGTATTAAGTACTCAAGTATGTAAACTTACAAATGAAGTGCATATGGAATAATGAAACTGATTACCCACTTGGTTTGGTACAATCACAGTCTTCCCTGTCCTGTTATACTGCATACTGAACCTGTTTGCAGTGGGATAAAAGGCGTGAAAATGGGTCTGGGTCTATTTGGGTCTGTTCAGATTTCGGTTTGGTTGTAATTATTCTCAGCTCTCCTCTGATCCAGTCTGACTGGTGTTAAGTCCTCTACTCTGACATTGTCTGGATGTTAATGACACCACTCATTAATTTGTATGGGCAGGAGCAATTTCTTGTGGTCTTAAAAAATGGCCTTGGACACTACATGACTGTGTAATGCCAGCGTAGGACATTAATGACTCTCACCAGACAACCCCAACAGACAACGATCGGGTTATTAGGGGTGTAATGATTCTAAACCAGAAAAACATTTTGTATTTTTGAATCTCTGTTGGTTGCTGATGCTCTTCAGAGATTCACATAAAGTCTGACCCTGTGATTTATACATACACTTATTATCATCCATCTTTCCTTCCTATATGGCTGCCTTGTGTATTTACTTGATTTAGTATTACAAGTTTATTAGGGGTTATTTTACCAAATTATTGGTGATCATTTGTCAGCTGTGCTCTCTGCTTGGGATTTTGTTTTCCTGGACTTTGCAGACCAGTTTCTACCCAACTTTCCTGCTGATGATTCACAGATCTTGTTTCTGAATGGTTATGTACGTATCTACGCTCATAAGAATATTTAAGTAAACAGCTGGGAGGATGTAAGATAGGCCCAAATCCCCAGAGGTTTCTGTGTGTGTGTGTGTGTGTGTGTGTGTTGTGTGTGTGTGTGGCTATAGAAACACTTAAAAGAAACTCAGAGACTGCTGGCAACTTTCCAGCACTATTGACTATGTGGGAGGAGGAAGAGGACGGACAGATGAATGCACACACTGGCACACACACCGTCGTCACCTTTGACATGGGTGACCTGACAGATGCTGCTCCTAGTAGAGGAGGTGGTGGCGGTGGGCGGTGCTGGCGTCAGGTGGAATGACCACACGCGCCAGTCACGCTCAGTCCTCACCTGCATACCTCACTCACATGTTGACACACACACAGAACAGCAGAGCCACGCCCTGTCAGTCAGCACATGCAAACACACCATACATGCACTGCCACTGCTTGCAGCAGCCACGGATATTCCTTGGGAGGCATGGGATTATGAACACGCTGGCATCAGGTTGCAGCCAGTGAGTGGCCAGGACGACCGGAGGAGGGATCGAAGTCTTTGTCAGTAAAGTTCTCCGAACGGAGGTTAGTGCACTCCTAGGCATCAGCTGGAAGAAAAGGCGAAAACAGGATAGTAAGATAAGTAGAAAAGGAGGAGGAGGAGGAAGGCAGAAATGGAATACAAATAAAGGGGTAAGGATGGGGGACAGGAGACAAAAGGGACAGAAATCTAGGAGAAAGGATGGAGAGACAGGGACGAAGAGACAAGGTCAAAGTGTAGAAGGGCTGAGAAAAGAGGAGAATAGGAGAAGAGATCCTCAAAGGAAGAGGAAGAAATAGAAGGAGGCAGGGGTTTGAAAATCTTGGGGTGGTAGAAAGGAGGAGAAAGGAGGCAAGAGGAAAGGGAGGTGTAATGGGTAGGGAGGCAGGATGTTTGTGGAGGAGGGACAGAAACCAGCAAGGAATGGATCAAGTGGGGAAGAGAGGTGAGACAGAGAGATGGGGACAAAATTAGAAAGGAAGAGGTCAGGTGGGATGGGCAGGCAGGAGTCAATCCAGAGGCTGGGAGGCAGACCCAGGTCCGGGGTGGCGTGTCAGCCAGCTCATTCTCTTTAGATGGCCTCATGGATAATTTCACTTCCAACTATTTGCTCACGTTTTGCATGAGATGACTCTAGATTTCTCTGAAGCTGGGTGCAGCTCATATGGCCATGGAAAAACAACACACATCTTCAGGTTTGCCTGCTTCTCTTCCAGGTTAGGGTTAGATCAGGGCCTCGAGGCCATCGATTTTCCAGGTCTCAGGTGGGATTATGAAGGATGTATATCTATGAAGACTGCTGTGGGAGGCCTCCGAGAGCAGAGCCTAGACTGTGTGGAAACTCCTGTAGGCTTTTGAAGTTGTAGGTTCATGCAGTTTCCCACAGCCATGGTGATCTCCTCTGGCCTTCTTCTATCATTCTGCTGCCTCTATCAGACTGGATTGGAAGGGTTTCATTCCCCAAAAACACCCATAACCTGATTTTTTTAGGATGGGAGGCATCTGTAAGGCAGGAGGATCCGTTTCTGCACCAGGTTCTCTTACTCTAGTCAGGAGTGAGTGTAAGTTTCGATTATCTTGCTATCTGGTCTTGCATTAAACTGCTTGGCACATTTGAAGGGTGCATGAGGACAGAACCACATGATCAAGGAGTGTGGAAGATGCTACTGGGGAAAACCCACGTTAAGTTATTTGCTTTCAACTGGCTATACAGACCCAGATGCAACAGCCTTAAGCCCACACCCTTCACTGGGTAGTCTATTCCAGATCTGCTGGAGCCGCGGTTATCTCAGGCTCCTGGGTGGTTGGGTTGACAATATGTGGCTTTCACACCCTTTTACTTCCGGCACAGAGGTTCACAAAGTGTCTTGTTACTCAACATTGGACATTTTGGACCTATTTCCTGTTTGTTTTTTTGTTTTTACAAGAGATCTTTTGGGATCAATTGCAGTATTAGAGCAAGGGGTAGTATACCTGGACTCTAGCAGACGGGAGTAGGAGCCCAGGTTCCAAAGTGGTGGGTGACTAGCTGTTTTCTGGCTCCTGGCTCGTGTCTAGAATATCCAGTTGTAAGGCATTAGGATTGTCCCAGCACAACTCAACCTGCTACGTTTGGACACTAAAATTTGGCTTGGGAGTCGAGGTGTACCACGAGAGATGGATTC
>BRZM01000690.1:22862-35750 GCA_033238685.1 Lates japonicus | reverse complement strand
TTCAGTTGCCACTGCTCTTTGTCATATATCATGATTAAAATATACTCTCAGGTTTTAGACTGTTGGTGAGACAAAACAAGCATTTTGAAGATATCACCTTGTGCTCTGGGAAATTATGAAGAGCAGTTTTCTCTATTTTCTTACAGAACAATTCATCAATTAATTAACAACCAAAATGAACTTTTTCAAATTAAGATTCGGAAAGAAAATTATCTGCATTAATTGTAATGAAAATAATCATTATTTGCTGCTTCATCACTGTTACTATTACTCAAATAACAGAAACAAATACCTTGTGTACAGCACTAAGCCAGATTCACTGTCTTCCTGAACGGTGACATTGATGTACATGCAAGAAAAAAAGAAAAAAGAAAAAAAATGTTTCAATACAAAGACCCTACAAGGTCATCAGATCTAAGCTTATGTCACCTCAGTGGAATATTTGATTAAAGCATTTGACAAAGGGATTGTGCTAACAATAGATCAAACATCTTAGATTTGGGAGCTTGGATGTGGAATATATTTATTACTCCACAGTGTTAACATATTCATGGAGGTGCCTCGCTCTAATAATGTAAAAACTGAAGCAGCACTCATGATTGTTCAAACATGGGACATATGGAAGACTTCAGAGGATGAGGTTGAACAGTTGTGGACACATGCTACAGATATCACCAGAGATCTCACACACACGCACGTGCGCACACATGCACAATAGTAATGTATTCCAAAAGAAGAAACATCTCTGTCCTGGTGTTAAGCGTCCATATATTGAGCACTAGTTGTTGACAGCTAGAGGGAATCTTCAGCGTGAGCTTGCAGAAGTTCAGTCGCCGCAAACGAACACGGGAGATAATGAAGATAATGAGTCTCTCTCTTAATGCTGTGCAAATTGATTGCAGACAGAAATTGTGCCGCGTGCCAAGCATTCTGAAAAGATTACACTAATATCCTGTAATTTTGACGTTAGCTTTAATATTGCTGGAAAAAGCCAGATGTGCTTTGTTCCCAAATCGTCATGAAAAGCAACAGCGAAGGCTCTGTGCGCCACAATTTTATAACTCTACTACTGAAATGGTTGTTTTCTAATATCTTCCTCATCTTACTATTAGTCAAATGCAATTGTAAACCATTTCTAGTCACAAATTTCCCAGTGGCTTCTAGCTGCTGCAGCGCACCTCCTGAGAAATTTCATACAAAGACTCAAATTCAAGGCCAGCCTAATGCAAGTCAAATGCTTTCAGTCTGAAAATAGCACTTGTTGCATTTCCACATACTTATGTTTATTGTTTACCCAAGCTCTAATTCACAATAAGTACTCTTAAGCATGCTGATTTTTGGGGGGACCAAATTACCTGTTGGCTGATTACACTTCAAACTCAACGTTCAGATCATTATGAATTAAGCTTCCGATGATGGAAGACCTTTCTGAGGGTATCTGTGAACTGAAGTCTAGATTATTGTAATTGACCCTAGCAAGAGTATCTGTTTGGTGTACATGTTGGTACAGTATTTCTGCAGGGAAAATGGCTCAGTTCATTTAATTAGACGTAACACAGCTTGCATTGTATCTAAACAGTGTAATTGCCCAGTAACATTTGATTTGGGGTTGTGGAGGCTTGGAACTAAATAAATAATTACACTTGGAATTACACTCTAACTTGAGCTTCAGTCTCTCCTACTCACAGTATTTATGTGGGCAGTATATGTTAGTCATCTTTGTTCACAATACGTCTTCATAGATGTTTTAATTTTGGCATGTGAATGTATCATCCGCTGCGGTCATCTCAAAACCCTGCAAGGTAATAGCCAAAAATACTGCAGCGTTATTGTTTTACCCAGGTCTCCTCTATCTGCCCGTTTGATACAGTTTTAGTAAGTGTTTGCATTGTAACAGAACACCATGTGGTGTGCTGACCCAGCCTGATCTTCCCACAGCAGTGTCTGGACCAGGCGAAGCGATGTGCGCAGAGATGCAGGACCAAAACAAAACAAACGGGTCTGAGGGAACATGTCTGTCGATCCAGGGTTCAGCACAGCCACACAGGGCTCAAGGAGGACTCCTATCTAGATGGGGAAAGAGCCACATTCCCCTGAAATGAGCTTCTCTGGGATGAAAGCCTTGTGTGAGCTCCCCAGATGACCCACGACCTTGTCTGTATTTGTGCAGGGGGGAGCCCTGATCCTGGGTTCTCTGCTTCCCTGCCAGGATCCTGGGGAGTCGGGTTGGGGTGGCCAGACAAACCCACCGCACTGCCCTTGGGTGTTTTGCTTTTGGGGTAAAGAGAGACCCTCAGATGAGCCAGCACTGTCACAGCAGTAACCTTTCACCCCAGGAGTTTCAGAGGTGGGCCATAGGAGGCCGTTCCTGGAGTGCTGCGCTATCCCATGTCAGAGTTTGCACCACACTAATATTTCAGCAAATCTTGAGATCTGTTGTCTGTGTTTTGCTTCAAAACACAGTTTGAGATTTTAATATTGGCTGAAAATCATGTGTATCTGAGTTCACACTGCAGTCATGTGATTTTAGCATATTGCACAGGTGGCACGATGTCCACATTTTACTTGCAAGTAGCTGAGAGGAGCCTGGCATTTCTCAGCGAACTGGAGACCAGCTCCAGAAAATCACATCTACGTGAGGAGGCGAAGAGAGAAGCTGTCATCAGAAACCTGTTTCCTCCTTTTATCTCAGCCAGTGACGGTGTACTGACAGGATCGCACCAAGCAGGCTCTGATAACTTGCTGGAGCGATGAGAGGGGAGAGATGCAGGTTCACAGGTCAAGAGAAATCACCTTTATACCCAAACCTGGTGGTGATACATTTGAAAAGCAAGGATGCTGAAAGTTCAACAGCAGCAGCAGCGGGCAATGTGTAGTTTTTAGGTGCGAGCCCCATCTATATGCAGCTACGATGACTAACCTCTGCCCTACCCCTTAGGCTTTGCAGGATGTCAGAGTCAGCCCCAAACACCACCCAATTACAAACAAACACAGATGCCCCAAATTCCACTTTCACTTGAAACAGTTGGCTGACCCCCCTTTCCCCTCTGTTCAGGTTACCTCTACCCACTCTCACCCTCAGGCCAGCGTTAATCCAATAGAGAGCTCGCTTTAAAGGAGGTTGAACAGGAAGACACTGTGGGTGACTGGTTGACTAACCCAGCCTCCTTTTCATCCCCCCACCAGACCTGCATATGTTCAAGGAGGGACAAGAGGATCGAGTGAGTCTTGACCCGATTGTTATCATGACCCCCTCCAGGTCCCCTTCACTTCCTTCCATCTCTGCTACAAGACAGTTTTTCCCTCATAATCACTCCTATATTTTTCCTGTGACCGTTTTGCTCAGCACTGTTTCCTAAGTGTTCATCCAAAAGTGGCAAAGTATGACCATAAAATGAGTCACAATAGACAAAATGTAAAATTAAGATTTCAGTTTCCATCTTTAACCATAACACCTAATATTATGCATGTTTTTCCATGATGTAAACTGCCTAAAATACCCAAGTAACACTAAAACAAAAGTGCACTGGGGAAATGATGAATGGAATGAAATGCAGACTGTTATTGATTAAGACAATAGGACAAGCCTAAGAATGCACAGCTATGATAGCAGCTCTATGAGGCTGTACTTAAGAACAGTGGTGCTGTGAGCTAAATGCTAATATTAGCATCCATACATGCTCACAATGACAGTGTTGAGAAAAAAGACAACTCTGGAACACTAGCTGACTAACTGGAAGAATCTTCTTTATTTTACCATTGAGTTTTGGTATAGGGTCTTCACCAGGCTGATTTGCAGAATGTGTAAAAAGAACACAGCCTAGGCTGAATCCTTATCAGTTATCCAATGAGAGTTGTTGGCCAACCTCAAAAAGGTGCTCAAAAGATGGTGCATGTTCAGCACAGACACTTTAAAATAAAACACACAACAAAATGAAAAAGGAAAAACACTAAACATCTCAGTAACAAAATACTATCACAGAAATAAGACCTGGTTAATATGACTGTTATTAATACAATTAAAAGCAACTAAAACCTTGGTAAATAATTGTAAATATGACAACAAAAACTCTCTCTTCCCATTGGATGTAAGCTCCCGAGATGTAAATCCATAAAATCATGTGTCTTCCATAATGACAATGTTAATATGCTGATGTTTTTCAGGTGTAATGTTTACCATATACACTTTTTTTTATCCTAGCTTTTAATCTTGTTAGTATGCTAATGTTTATTAATTAGCATGTACAGCTGAGGCTGATGGGACTGCAATTTGTCTTTCAGGTATTTGGTCATTAACCAGAGCACTGAACAAATGAAAACTTTGATAATGGCAATAGATGAAAAGTCAGGAGCTCAACAAAGGTCTTACAATTCACCCTGAGCGGGACATAAATTTGTGTACCAAATTTCATTGCAAGCCATCTAGTAGTTGTTTCAGTCTTTATCAAAGTAGTGGAGAGTCACATTGACACTGACATTTTGATTTCCTAGAGTCGTGTCATTTGCATTCTAAAGAAAATTGGATGTCTTGCTGTGCCTCTGCCTCTGCTTGGCTGTAAGGACGGACTGCCCTTATGTACTTGTAGTTAAGTAGAGATGAAGCTGAAAGGTCACCAGGTGATCATTCTTGTTTCATAGTCTTAAAAAGACCTCTGCTCCTCAGTTGCTTTTGCACAGATGAGGATTGGACACATTTTGGGCCGTTTGTGTGTCAGACAGCAAACTTTCATTCAGTTGCTTCCCTTGTTTTTGCTTTCTTTTGTTTCTGTCTCTTTGCCTTTTCTGTCTGTGAAGAAACAAACTTTCCTCCACTCATGCCACTTTTATTATCTCTGTCTGGTTTCCTTTGTCACACCATCGCTCACATTCTTTCTCTCGCTTCTGGTGCCAGAGTTTGGCGTTTTTGAATGCTCAGCGTCCCAGGAGGCAATATCCGGATTTGGTTTTGTGGTTGCACCATAAAATATCCTGACCAAGTGACATTCCTGTTTATGCTTTTGGTTGGATCTGCAGCTGAACATAAAGCCCCCAACTCCAGTCATATTAGAGACTACATTGGCCCAATAAACATGTCAGTCATGAAGAAGCAAAAGATGAAAATTCAGAAAGTTTCTCTTTGTAAGCCAGACTTATCTGTTTCACATTTTAGCTGTTTGTCATCTGTAACTGATATGAACAATACAAATAGCATTTACTGTAATCTGTAATTTTAACCCTCTTGTGATTAGTAATCCTACTTAACAGAGAGTGACTTTTCACCTGTTGTTTGTTCATGATGGCACTGCAGAGCTGCATGCAGATTAATCACATGGTTCCTGTGCATCTCAGACTCCCAGGTAGTCACTGACCCAACAGACTAGGTCGCGTCCGAGAGACAAACAGAGCTGTACTCTTCCTCCTAATTGTCAGGAATGTCCTTACTGAGACAAGAAAGAAGCTCATTCACATGGTGCTTAATCAGAGTCATGCTTCCTGCACTTAATTTCAGAGGACACTTGTTGAACAACTGCCTTGTCCTCTTTCAAATGGCTGCGGAGACTCAGTGTCCTACACACCCCTGCACAACCACCACAGGACAATGTTAGTTCACAGCCTTGCCCATGTCACCAACTCTCTAATACCACATCCGTTCACTGCCACTTTAAACAATGTGTAAGCTTTCACTGTTGTCTTGTGTTGCCTTGGTTATTCTATTTGTTCGGGGTTTGAACTTCAGGAAAAACACTGAGAGAAACTACAGATCTCCCAGCGTAAGTTAATCAGGGTTGCGTTGGGGTTTAAACCAAGGGCACATGTTGGCAAACAGATTCAAATGACTCAAGTGATGACCTGTAAAGGCCAGAGCCAAACGACAAGTCTATGCAGTTTGTAATAGTTACAAAAGCATATTCCTAGGTACCACCAAAGACATTAGTATACATCCTCTGGCAACTATGAATGCCTGTGCAATATTTCTTTGCAAACCGTCTAAAAATTGTCCAGTTCATTTCAGTCTCATCTGATCAAAATGGTGAACTGACTGACACATTGTGCCTCTCATTAGCACTGCTAAAAAATTCTAACTACCTACTAACTCTAAAACTGCATTAATTATTACATCAATAGTAACATAATTTTATCACTGCATAAAGTTGATGAAGATGTTAGCATTTGCCAGTCACAAATTTGACATATATGGAGCAACAACAGCATTCATTTGTGTTTCTTTCCACTTTGCAAATTTAAGTCCAATTTTCACTCAGTTTTTTAGCTCTGTTTTGGTCTCCTCCAACTCCTGAGGGAAATATCTGGCTCTTCAGCTGCTAAATGCTGCTCACCAACCAGTCGCTAACTTTGTCTGTCTGCTGTTTAGTGCTCTGCAGGTAGTGTACAGTGGGATTATCAGAACGTTTTTTCGTGAGAGTGGTGAAACTGAATCAGTACAGTAAAGTTGTGAGTCATAAAACCAACACAATGACTTGGAAGATGCTAACCTGCTGTGTAGAGCTGAGGGAAACTGTGGAGTCAGTTATATTATTATATTAATGTTGATGTTGATTGCTGCTTTAAAAAAAAATGTGGCCATATTGTGGTTTGTGGCAAAAAGTGTTAGCTTATCACTTTGCTTGAAATTTGTATAGAATTCAATTTTTTTTACATTTAGTGTATTCATTTATTGTGATTTCATGTCACTTTTTTCTTGTGTATGGTACATCATTGTGTTGCTGAAATGTTGTTGTCGTAATACTCACGTAGGATACACAGACCTATAAATGTACCACCTCAATTAAGAAATGGATGCCAGGCACTGAGAATCATTTTGTCAACGTTAAAAGCTTTCATTCTTACTGAACAAGGGAATGACTGTATTAGAAATCAAAAGTGACAATGTCAGTCATAGGTAGGATGTTGATATCTGAGCATCAGTTGCAGCCCCATTTTGCTCATACAAACTTGCTGCATGTGATGGTGACTTAACTGTGATTTGTGGGTTCAGATGTGGTCTAAGTCAGCTTCAGTAGTCATCACTGCATCCAGGAGTCTGTAACAATTATAGAAACAAAGCTTTACAACATATAACTTTAGCACAGAGCCTCTGGCTGCCCCACAGGCCTGTGCTCTCACTGTTGTGCAGCAGGGTATTACTGTAAATCTATGGGCCTTCTTGGCACAAGCCAAAAGGGTGTAGTCTATCTTTAACAATACGACAGTTGGCAAGTGGGCTGACCAAGCATTAAAGACACATGTTGGATAATACACTTGTCTATATACACGTTTGCCAAGATTGCTTCCACAAGTCAGCTCCTCAAATGGTGGTGAGAATTTTCTGACATTTCTACAGTGCTGGATTTAAAATTAACATTTACTTTTATATTTTATAACCAGCCTTGACTCTCTAATCCCACTGAGGGCTCATGTCCCTTTGGTTTAGTAATGAGCCATATTTTACAGACTTCAGCTCCTCTGGGGACTTTGATTTACTCTGAGAATTAGCAGACTTGAAGTAATTTATGGAACTATTTCACTGCATCATAGTAAAGCTATGGAGCGAACCATTTTCATTCTCTTTATTATAATGCCAGCCATTTCCTGCCAAATTTGCATGAGCTGGTGCAGATTGACAGTAAACAGCTGTGTGAATGTGGAGCTAATGGGTCCACACGCAGGGGTAATATTTCAAGCTAGGATAAGTTGTGTCATAATTCAGAATAATTTCACAATCTAGTGTCAGTGATGTTTTTTTGAATAAGAAGCTTTCTTCTTTCAGTTGTTGAAAACAGTCAAGTTGGTGTGATGGATTTAGACTGAATATTGGCCTATCAGAGTTAGCTGATGGCAAACATTCCTGAAACTTGATATATCACAGCAAAGGGATTTGTGGAAATTCTGCTCACAGACAATAATAATTGGGATGTTTTTGTGTGGTTGAGCCCAGTCTAAAGATAGCGACTCACATGGCAAACACAAGACATGGCAAGCCCGAGCACTAAACCTGTAAACTGCGTGGTTCCTGAAATTGGTGGCCCAGACAATTAGAGTGGAGGGGTCCACACAGGGGTACTGGCAAGAGGCCGAACAGGCTGCGTAATTTAGGCTGAAAGGTAGCAGCGATGATGGAGGGTCACAAACAAAGACTCCACTCACCAGTGCTCTTTTGCTTTACGCCTCAAACTCACGCGCATTGCCCTTCGATTGCTTATTGAATTACATCTAATCACTCAATTAAAGTCACATGGAGGAGCAGCATACGTTGTCTCAACTGAGCCACTGGATAACGGGCACTGTGTTTTTGTTCGTGGGAAGTTTCAAAACAAGATGTCTGAAATGTTAGCACTATGACAGGCGTCTCAGTCGCTGGCTGCAATCAGTTTTGTTTGACGACAGCTTGGGAAAGCACCATCATGAATCTAGATCAAACACTGACATTTTTCTCTAACTACATCCCATTCATACAAAAACTTACAGTTTACAGTTTATATTATATAAATTGAAATAGTTAGATAGTTAAATTTTTCTTTAATATACATGACACTTGCCAAAATTTCTTTTATGTAGACAATTATTCAAAATTATTTTTAATAGCAGAAATAGAATTTCTGCCAGTGTGCTGTTCTCAGGTTTCCTAAGAAATAATTTACCAAGAACAATGTGAAGAAAAGTATCCTGAGTGAAAACATTGGTGATGAAAGCGTTAGTGGACTAGAATGATGAGACTCATTCAACCTACACACAACTCAGTGCAAAAGTGGTGTGCACAAGAGAATTTCATAACAAACTGATTAGTCATCTTGAACATGAAGATGAGGCGACACTGAGCAAGTGCAGAGCAACACTAAATCATTGAAGAAAGTGAAATATTGTGTTTATGGATCATGTTTATGTTGTAACATGTAGATCAGAAGTATCAGACGCTGGCATAAACAGTAGAAATCTATGTATTCCTCCCGGTGTCAGCAGTATGGGTTGCTGCATATCAAATCATCAATAGTCAATAAATCAACATTTTTCGGTCTCTTATTGAATCCAGTTCTCAAAGAATTCTGTCTACTTTGAAACCAATAGATTCCCTGCCATGATCTACTGTATATAGCTACATGTGTACTGAGTGAATAGTTACGAGACAGACATTCAAATAAAATGTTTGTTTATAGGGCTCCATTTAACCATTATCTTTCATTATTTTTTCTGTTTATCAATTAATTGTTTACTTTATAAAATAAACAAAAATCGTGAAAATGGCCAAATGGCCACAAGAAAAAGCAAAACTGGACAAAATTGTTTTTGTCGGTCAACTAATTTATTGATAGACTAATTGCTTAAACTCTAATTTACATTAATATGCGATTTGGGACATCTATTTGCACATGTTCGAGCATTGTAAAACATTATGAAGCATGTAAAAGTAGTTTTATCTGTGTTTATTTTCAAATGTAAAAATTGCATCAAAGTAAATTACCTAATGTTTGGGAGAAATGGGTCATTTACTGGCACACTTCTCTTTGTATGTCTAAGGCTTTACGCAGGGTCACTTCCAAGGTTTCAACAATCTATACAAGTTCCATGTGGAGATCTACTGTGGCTGCAGCCAGTTGGGTGTTGAGAGGCAGCAGTGAGTGAGGAGGAAATGGGGTCTGGCATGTTGACTCAGGAGTAAATCCCCCCGGACTTCTCAAAAGGCTGCTATTAGAGTTTAATCACCCTGCGATCCTGGACACACTCTGAAGCTGAGAGGGATGACTGATGAGCAAGCAGCATGCAAACTGTAAGCATCAACTCATCCAGAAGGTGCAATCAACGCTTAGGATGGATGAGTGCAATTCAATGATGAGGAAACAGAATAAGCTTTGAAAAAGTAATGTTACACTCCTCTTTTCCACTTTTCACGCTTCCTATTGTATTAAAAACTGGCTCGCGCTTGCTTTTGAACAATTGGTTTGTGAAGCCACTAAATTATACTTGAAAATGATACTTGAATGAGCAGTGCAAGTTACTTGTCCTCCTAGTTATATTTTATTGCCTCGAATTTCTCAAGGCCTTCGCGACAGTGTTCTCAATTTCTCAGCAAGTGAGGCTCTTAGTTTTCATTATGCAGAGCTTATTTTTACACAAAGGCCCCATTCTGTTGTCTGCAAAAGCAAAAGGCAGAGCACCAGTGAATTGTTTCAAGGAAATTTGCATAATGCTTAGTGACTTAGTCTCTATTTTAAGATGAATTTTTTCCAGACATGCCTGTTTGAGCTACCAGAGAAAAGAGAAAAGAACAAGTGTGGAGAGAAATGGACTATCAAAGGAAGGAACTGAGCTTTCATGTTAGGACACTTTGATTGTGTTACAGATTGGTTCCAGGTGAGGCAACTCTGAGAGAGAGGAAATCCAAAGGAAGAGAGAAATTCTTAACCAAGGATGGCATTGCCAGGATTTAAGCATTAAGTGCAGATTTAGACGAGCAGGTGTAGAGAATCAATGAGGCTCAAATATTCAGTGTTGTGGTGGGTGGCATCTCCATGAGGTACTTCAGCAGTTTGGGAACGCATGTTTGTTAAATCACAGACAACAGACAATAGATAAAACTGGCCAGACTTGACTAGCTACAGCAAAATTTTACTCAAGCAGAAGTACAGGAGTATTGTACATTTTCAAATGCAATGGACTTTTATTTGTAGTGGACTATTTTTATTTCTCCCACCGCTGACAAAAGCAGTACAAAGCCTATAAATGTGTAATTTAAAAACCCTGCCCGGTCAATTTTCTGTGCTGAACTTCTTCACAATCTATCCAACTGTGGTCCACCATCCTGCCAGTGTGCCTGCCTGCGCTGGCTCTCTGCAGTGATTGGAAGCAGGCATTGCGTGGGAAGTCCAATTAGAGACGGAAATTGCACTGAGCTCGGCGCTGTGCAGCCAAGGTTTGCCGCATGGTCACTTACCTGCACATCTGCACTGATTTTTTAAAAGCAGTAGCCACCTTTTTCCACCACCTTAATTGGAGTTTCCATCGCTGATTGCTTGAAAGAGAAATACACTGCCACGGTCTGCTTCCTGGTAACGGTCTGGCTTTTCACTGATGTCTGATGAGAAGGAGGTGGGAGTCAGGTTTAGATTTATACCAGGAGGTCCTTTTTATGCTCATCTAAACAGAACAGGTCTAAACTTATGAGGTCCCCATGATGTGTGGGGCAAGAGGTCACCTACTGTCAAAGGAATAATGTGTCTAGATGAAATATGACATACATGATGGTGTTGTGCTTTAATGAGAAAATGGAGACAATTTGGCTAAATGAAAAGAAACCACTGAAATCAATCACTAAATTGTTAATAACTCTGAAATTGCCCCAGCATTCACATGAAGAAATCATTTTTCTACTTTAATGGACAGGACAACTCTTACAATAATATACAGCGCTTTCTTTTTGCAGCACAGACAAAAGTGCACCTTTGACCTTTAACACCGTATCCACTCACTCATGGTCATACTGAGCCCTCAAGAATGTTTTCATGTGTCATGTTGGTTCATTTTCTCAACTATTCAGCCATGAAAGCACAACAGGTCAGTGGTTTTGGAGTTATAAAGCACATAATTCCCATGATTGTAGTTTCTAATTCATATTCTGTGGTCTCGACATTTATTATTCTACAATATTGCTGCTTGCCTCTGTCAGTCTAAGAGGAAGAATGGCATGCCTAACACCCCACCCCATCCCATAAAGGCAGAACTTTCTCCCCCAGCATGTTTGATGCAGGTTTTGGGACAGAACCTCTGGTGCAATGTGTAGTTGGTTCATCAGAAGCCAGCAACACTGTTCAACATATGGGGATCATTTTAGGGGGAAAATGACTTATGGCCAAAGAAACATATGTAAAAAACATACGGTAGATTGGCTCAAAACAGATTTACAGGACTTGCATCGCATATCTTTGCAGATGTATAGACTTTCCTCCATGATAAACTTCAAACTGACTCTGTAGGATCTCTCAATCAAATCATTATATAGATATTACATACGATATTCATTTTTGGATTTGAAAAATGTGTAATGCAAATGTGTTGTACTGTAACATAAGTACATTTAGTTCTACACTTTAGTACTATACTTTGAAAGTTCGACATTTTGGAAAATTTGTAAGATAAGAACATTGATGCTGCTGTGATGCCTGTACTGTAAATATGAAGCTACAGCTAACAACCGGTTAGCTTATTGTAAAGACTGGATATGAAGGAAACATCTAGCCAAATCTGTCTGTAAATGGTGTCAAATTCTCAGTAACAAAGTAAAGAAGCGTATTGCTGCAATGTTAAACTACGCCAATTAGCTGTAATTAAAAAAAACAATTTGGTGCTATTTTCTACTCCAGTGTAACTCAGGGGGGAAATATTGTGCTTTTTACTCCACTGCATTTATCTGACAGCTATAATTAGTTAGTTACAAATTAAGATTTTACATAAAAAACACATCGTCATCTGATTAAATATGATGCATTTTCTCAGATAAAACTACAGACAAAAAAAGTTAAACTTAGCTCTCTAAAAGTAAAATTCTGCTTATGGATAATAATTAACATGTAGAGGAAGCAGTTTTCTCCATTGAGTACTGTTATTTTTGATATTTTTTGCAATATTTTAAGTGCAGGACTTTTATTTGTACTTTTTCTACCACTGTGCTCTGATCCTGCTTGACATAAAGGCCTGCAGGTATCCAAGCTGAAGCAGTAAACATCATAATAATCACAGAATCCATCACATGGCACATTTATACATGTGGCTGACTGAGAGGACAATGAAAGCTTGAAAGACTAAAAGAAACCACACAAAAAAACATAGTGGGAGTAAAAACGGATTGTGAAAGTAGGTAAAAATAGGTGAGTGAGATTGTGTGATGTAGAAAGAGAGAAAATATAAGGTGGGAGAAAA
>BRZM01000690.1:0-22852 GCA_033238685.1 Lates japonicus | reverse complement strand
ATCAATAGCACTTGACTCATTTTGTCAGATGGGTTTGACATTGACGGGCCACACCATGATTAATCGCAGTGGTGCTGCAGATAATTGTCCAACCACATCTTCCTTTGTAGGTGTCGTTGAACTCTCACTGTCATGTCTGTACTGCTTTGAATATGGCTCGTCACTTTCAGTTCAGTTATAATTAATCTTCGTGAACTGGCATCTGCACAAAATCCAGCTTCTCCTTAATCTGCCTGTCAGTTTTTTCTCACATGCGCATTTACACACACACACACAGCCTTTTTTCTTATGTATTACCCCAAGATGGATCTACCTGGACCAGAACCGCCATCTGCTGTTCACACTGCACACTGCACCAGAGTGAGGTTGCTGTGTGGTGGTTGTTTCAGTGGGGTGAGCCGTTTGATAAAAACAAGCTGCAGCCCGTTGCGGTTTCATCCTCAGAAAGTCTCCTTGGTTTCCATGCACACAGCTGGATGTTTTTACCCATACGGGACTGCTGTGACATGGGCACTGGAGATGAAACAGGCCTCCTTCGGCACACAAACACAGCACTACACTCCCGGCCTTGTGTACAGCTGGTAGGGATGACACAAGAGGCACAGGGCTTTATTGAGTCCTTCTGAGGCTGCTGTGCAAGTCAGGGCAGTGCTCTGGCAAAGCTCAGCCTGCAGGGCAACAGAGGAGAGCCAGCCGATGGAACACAGGCCGCTTGGCCGATGCTGAGGGTCTCTGTAGGCCGGTGTGTTGTGTGTGAATGTCGTGAGATGAGACCTGGCCTCCTCTCAGCTCCAGTCTCATTAAACTCAGTGAACTCTTTGTAGCAGCAGATAAAGAGAAAGGAACACCTTCCTTTAACCCTAAACTTCTGTTTGGGCCCCGGAAACCCTGCACAATGGTTCAAAAAAACATACTTAACATTGTTTTGTCAGCTTGATGCTTGACTTTGCTTAATCGAAACACGATGAACATGATTTTGATGACAGACATGATCTTGATCTGATGACATGTTTCTCAAGGAAGGACAAGTCTGCTGGCGAAAATAACACATTACTTCTGTTTGAGGTCTCAAAGACCACAACTGTAAACAAGGGTTTTGCAGCCATGCCAGTGGCTCTGTGAGGCTGTAGTTAGGCAGAGTGGTGCTTTGAGCTAAATGCTAACACATCTCAGTTTAGCATGTTATCATGCTAACATTTGCTAATAAGCAGTAAACACAAACTACACTTCAGCCTGATGAGAATGTAAGCAGTTGTGGTGCAGGTATTTGGTTGTAAACCAAATATTGAATTAATTCATTTAACCTGATGATGGTGCTAGATGAAAAGTTATTATGATTCATTTTAGGGTCTGCACCAAATTTCATGGCAGACCAACTGTCCATTATTAACTGATATGTCACTAAAAGCCAAGAATATCAACCTGTCCGTGGCATGGGATCACTAAAATCAGAGGAATTTATCCTGTGGGGTTTATGAATGCTTGTACAAAATTTCAATTTTTTTTATTTCAGTCTGACCCAAAGGTGGATGGACTGACCAAGAGATCATCATTTGCATCCCTTGAGCTATGCCACTAGCACTGCTAAAAAAAAAAAAGAAAGAAAAAAAGAAAAAAAAATTAAATACAAGTTTATTTGGATATCTGTTATTGTAGTTTTATAATAGTTAGTGACCTCAAACATAAGTAAGCTCACTATATAAAGTAACATGTTTCTTTGTCTGTAAGTGACTTTTTGGCAAAGAAAATGAATACATATCTGTTCATGTATAGCCTATATAACACACAATCCTTGTCTGGAGTAAAAGCAGTGCTTTCAGGTCATTTTTGTATTTTGTTACCCTCATCAAATTTGCTAGGCCAGTTTGTGGCAAACTTATCTAAATATTGTGTCTCCAGTCAGAAGAAAAGAATATCTGAAGGAAATGATTGTTTTTGCAGTTTTTTTTACTCACAGAGAAGTCAATGTCAGCAAAATACAAGGGTTATCTGCCCCATGTCTTCAATTAATTTATGTAGTTAACATATATGAGGCCTGGTGTTCAATATGGAGCTGATTTGTTGTTGAGACCACCACGTAGTAGATTTTTTTTTTAACGCAGCCATTCCTCGAGCATTGCTTAATGCCACACTGATGATTCTTCAATCTGAGCAAAGGCCCAGTATCCCTCTGTGTGCCTATACAGTAAATTCCCATCTCTATTGTGGGAAAACTCGTTAGTTTCCCCATAAGTATCTCTTTCAGCAAGAGCGTCATCCCAGCCTGGGTGGGTTTTTAACTCTGTCTGTTCCTTCATTCCTCCCTCGTCTATGAATAAACGACTGTCAGAGCCAGCTAAAGGCATTATCTTTGAGCTTCTGTGCTCTTCCTTCTCCCTTTACCCTCTTCTCCCCTTTTCTTTCTCCTTTGTCTTCGTTGCAAATTGTTTCCCGATCGCATATTCAGCCACTTTTTAATGTCAGTTAAGGATGCTTCTCCCACTCACTAATACGGTGTTGTCAGGCATCTTTGTTCCTGACCTCACATGCAAGAGCAGTTCATGAGTTCATCTATTAATGTTATAATTGTAAAGATAACTGGGGATGGCAGGAGGTTGTGGGATGGCACTGGAGGAGCAAGCCTTGTGGCCAGTTCAGAGTCAGTTGACAGCTGGCAGGCATGAAGAAGAGAGGAGAAACACTCTGAAGGACACCAGCTTTGAAGACAGACAGCATGGAGAAAAATTCTGAGACAGTTAATGTTAACAGTCCAAAACATCATGACTTCATTACTATCGATTTCTTCTGTTTCTCTCTCTAGGTTTCATTCTCTCATATTAACCCTGCTAGAGGAGTTTATTATGAGAAAATCCTGCAGCCCTTAACTGATTTGGTATTGCAATGATCAATGTCCAGCTGGCTCTCCCTGTGTTTGTTGTGACCTGGCAGAGGACCTGATTCCTGACTGAGCCGTCATTCACATGACAGCTAAAATTTCTAAATCTTTTAGTGACCTCTTGTGGCCAAAAACTGGTGTAAAGAACAGGGACTGTATTTAACAAGCTCCTAAAAATCTGTAATTTTACTCACAAGCAACACAATTATAGCTTGCACTGTTTTGGTTTGAAACCAAAGCAAATGGAGTTATTATGCATACTGACACATTAGAACATACTTATTACGTACTTCCAGTATAAATACACTACATATTTAAAACTTACTTAGAATTTGTCTTCAGTATTGAATTAGGATACAGCTAATGCCTCTTACTCTGCTCAGAAAATTACTCACTTGGGAATTACTTTTAGAGAGTACTCCTACACTTTGCTTTGAGTGAGAGTAAGTAAATGTGTCTTATTGCTGACACTTGCCAAAGAACTTTTTTTTACTCCTTGGTTGATATATAAGGGCGGAGAACACTACATATACTTGTAAGACAGGAAAAAAAAACTCTTAATAGCCTTGTATGTGGATGTCTCTTTAATTTTTCCAACACTCACACCAAAAATGATCAGTGTTTTTCTAAATTGTAATTCATTTAATAAATTGACATGTAAATATCCAAAAAGTCTTGGCTGCATGTCCAGAGAGTTGTTACAATTACAAAAGAGACACTGGAAACATGTTAAAAGTCAATAAAATTAGTATTGCATGTGTTCCCTCGATCACTAGAGGGAGTCACCAGTTCAACCTGGCAATACAGTACAATCATTCTGATCAGGACTTTTCAAAATGGATATTTTATTCCATTTATAATGTGAAAATCTGGTAACGCCTCATTTTACAGATCTACAATTTCCTTATAAAGTCTTACTAATTTTCTTGGCAAGTAGAGAGATAACTATGTAGTTTGTACTAATAATATAGAAAATAGAGACTGTGTTCAATTGGTACACTTCCAGTTAGTTATTTCCAATTAACTGCTAATATGACACAGACAGTCTTTCAGTCAGTGTAGCAGGTTAGCTGGACATGCAAATAATTCAACATATAAATGGAGCAGTGCCTTTACCAACATTCATATTTTGCCAATAATCAGTAATATAATCTTAAGGAAATGACCAATCAATAAAATAAAACGTTACTGAAATTCTGAATGTTTCAGGCCAGACTGAGGTGATGTAACAGTGTTTGACTACAAGAAACTTCACAAAAGTTTTGTTTTTGTTCGTTGCTAAAATACTTAAATTCCAGTGTGTATATCAAACAGCTATTATTGCATGTTTTCTTATTTTCAGGATTATTTTTTGCATTTAAGGATGAAGCCTTAGAAGACAAACTATTTATTGCTGGTGCAGTCTTCATTAGTCTCCAGCAGGGAGCAACACAGAGATGTAGCCTTTCCTTTCTGTGTTAAAATGATTCCATATGAATGTCAGATGCATGACAAAGCCTGCACAGGCTGAAAAAAAACAAGTTAATTTATCAATAGTTCATTCCCTTTAAAGCCGGTGGGAAAAGGCAAGAGATTTGAGCAAGAGATTCTCTTAAACCATGTTGTTGTTGAGTTTGGTCCACTCGAAGATGTCCTGCTCGCACACAATGTCTGAGTTGATGAGCAGGTAGCGGTCACCCACACAGAAGTGTTTCTGGCAGGCAGCACACTTGAAGCACTCCAGATGGTAAACCTTGTCCCGCACACGCATCGTCATCTCAAACGCTCGGATCCTCTTTTCACAGGAAGCACAGAGACCGTCCTGACCAAAAAGCCTGAGTGAATGAGAGGACGTCACCATGTTACCGAGAGGAAGATTAAAAACATCTGCTCACCTTTAATAACATGAATCTGTAGCAAAATTTCCCCGGTTTCCATTAAACTACTGTATATCTGAAATTCAGTAGAAGTGGGACCTTTGGGGTCCCTCATTGATAATCCAGTGTTGCCCTGACACAAATAAAATGTGCTACACAAGTCAAATTACAGCATAACTTGTTCTCCTGAATCTCCACTATTCATTTGCCTCTGCACCTTCCTACTTACTGTGAACTAAAAATGCCCAGCAAGAGAAAAAACTGGTCCTTCTTTAGGTATGAAAATGCTATTTCAGTCTGCAGGGCGACAGCTATTTTCAGCTGCGGATTAATACACTTTTGGTGTTGGTGTCCTTTTATAACAGCAGGATAGTGTATGAAGGCATGGCTCAGAATAAACTACAGTGCTCATGTTTATTGTAATGAGGGTCACAGATGTGTTGTTAATAGTGTATCACTGGGCTCATCCTTTAACACTCTTATGACACTAACCAGTGTCCCGTGACGGCACAAATCCACAAATTGCTTGATTAAATCATGATGTTACAACATTACACCACCAGACCGACCTGAGGTAGTCTCTCCGACATAGTTTTCTCCCCAGCTTGTAGTAGAGACGGCGGCCCACCTCCCCTAGCCTACAGCCACACAGGTCGCAGCTAAGACAGTCCTCGTGCCAGTATTGCTCTATGGCCTTTAGGAAGAACCGGTCACCGATGCTCTGCTGACACCCGCCACACGTCAGCAGAGATGGTGGCATCTGGAGGACCTCATCCACCGGCTCCCTAGAGAAGAAAGACAACTGGTTAGAACATCAAATATTCTCAGGGCTGCAACAAATTACTGTTTTTTCTTTTTTATATATATATTTTTTTTAAATATAATTTTTCACTAATTTCTAACATCTTATGGACCAAAAGTTAATCTTTTGGTGTCAGAAATCAGACATCTGAAATATTTAAATTTTTATAAATTTATTTTAAATTTAAATTTTATTTTTCACATTTTTATTTATTTATGTATTTATCTACTTATGAGCTGTCTATCTTAACTGACTTGTACAATTGCAATTTGATGCTGTCCACCTGAGGGAGCCACTGGATATTGTTAAAATACAGTAGATCAGCCACAAAGCACTAAGGCTACTGTAATAAAGAAAGGTATTCTTACACATGTTGACATTTGAAGCCTACAACATTATAGACAAATAAAAATTAGAAAAATGATTACACTTGGAAAGTTTACCTCTAGGCTACTTCCCCTGTTTTGCACAACACTGAACTTTTTCTTGCCCAGAGCTACTTGTACTCCCTTTTTAACTCACTTAACAGCCTGTTCATGAACAGGTTGTTCTTGAACATTAAGTTAAATGTTTTTCTCGCCTTACAGCAGGAGATTCCTGACCTCACGCTATCAGCCATCTGCAGTTACCGTGCGTAAGATAGTTTGGCTATCTTCTCAATGATGATGCGTCCTTGAATATCTTATTTTTATCTCAGGCAACACATTATCTCAATTTATACCTCAGCTACTTACTCATTGGCTTCCAGCGTCTTCCTCTCTATAGTGGAAGTCATTTCTAAGATGTGATGCCCAGTTCGATCCAGATTGTGCTTCAGGGTCCGCAGCCAGCTCAGCGGCTACCTGTGAAGCTGTCTGCGGGCAGACTGAAGCCAAGACGCGCTGCACCTGCTCCGACAACCTCCGAGACGCCGGTTACAGTACGGTTTGAGCTTTTTTGTGTGTGTCTGTGTGTGTGTGTGTGTGTGTGTGTTAAATTCACAGGCAATCGCGTCCGGCTGAAATGGCCGCAAGACAAGAAATTCTCGCTCTGAGCAGCTAAACGATGATGGAGGACACTGTCATCATTTCCTGAGGCAGTAACCCGAGGTGACACTTCATGTCTCTCAAGTGTATTTGATCATCCTGCGGCGACTTTGAGCAGTGTGTTTATTAAATTAAACCATCGTCGATCCGATCAGAAGGTCACTCGCGTGGATCTCCGTGTGTCCGTGCGTCAGTTTTAAGTGAGCGGGCTGCAGACACGCTCCTCCTTATGAAGCCGCGGTCACCGTTATTGTGCAGCATCGTGTTTAAATACGTCGGGCCCCCTCGGTCTCTGCTTTCGTTTCCCTCTTCCTGCTCACGACTGTTTGACAATGGGGGGAAATCGGTCTTAAAGCGACAGCTTAACACTGCACAGCCTGCTCTGTCAGGCGTGGAGCTGGGTCGTGACTGAGACTAATGAGTTCATTATATGCTTTGCTTCACCAAAGTGCCGATAGGACAAAAGATAAAGAGTGGCATGATATAATTATACAGGCCTTGTGTGTTTTCTGTTAACTAGAGCTCACCTCATTTCTTCCCGCAGAAACAAGAAACAAAGGCATGTATGAATTACGGTGAAAATAATTTATAGCGAGTTTTTTAGACCCACTTTCTAGTGAGACGCCCTTACTAAAGGGTTTATAAGCTGCATCAGTGTTTAATAAATCCTTCAATGTATTATAGAACCGTTATAAGCCATTAATTACAGTGGGATTGACGAGATGTGAAAAATAAAAGAACGTTACTCTTAAGTACTGCACTGTACTTTAGTTTTGAGGTACTTGTACTTGAGTATTTCCAGTTTACTTTATATTTAACTACAGTACAGAGGGAAATAATGTACTTGCTACTATATTTTATCATTTACTTTGAATTTATACACAAAACATGATTAACTTAAGACTTTATTTATTGTGATTGTTATATTTAAAGGCCCTGTGTGGAGTTTTGCAAAGCCCTGATAGAATTTACATGAGGTCAGAAAACTAACAGGAATGCCCTGAAGTCACGGAAAATATCTATATTTTTATGTTGTTGAATAAGATAATAACTTGTGTACACAACCTTGTACACAAAAGGTTAAAGAAATATCATATTTTGGGGCCTTGAGCGCTCCATAATTTAACATTCTGATGGGGCTGCTCTTCATTATGAGTACTTTTACTTTTAATACTTACATTTTGGTGGTAATACCTATGCACTTTTGCAATGTGGTTGAGTAGAGGGAAACAGTAGAACATTAAGAGGATATACTTAAAGGAGAAGAAGTTGAACAGTTCTTCAGAAAATGTACCTACCACCACTGTTGAAATAATGTAAAATACAGTTATTATGTTGACATACAGATCTGATAAATGCACAGTTTTCAATATATATAAGATCCCTCTATATCTCCACCTTGTGTGGGAGTGTATTCTTTACAGAGCTCCTGGATTACGAGATACACCTACTAACTTGTAAACTGGTAGAAAAGAGACTGATGACTGGTGACTAATGCTATGAAAAATCCCAAAATAAGATCTCCTGAAGGTTGTCTCTGAGAAAAAGGCACTCTGTGATATTTCTACAGTGCTGGTGTCCTCACACGCAGCCTTTCCTTTTCAAACCAGAGCTGCTGTGGGCCCTTCTTCTTATCTACTGCCAGTGCCTCAAGGCAGCCTGCAGGAGGGAGGGACACAGGCAGCAGTTGGACTGGGCAGGAAGATAAAGCACCTCAACTCCAGAAGCCAGAGTCAGCTCCTCAGCCAGCTGCAACGGAGGAG
Source organism: Lates japonicus (assembly GCA_033238685.1). Lineage (NCBI taxonomy): Eukaryota > Metazoa > Chordata > Actinopteri > Centropomidae > Lates > Lates japonicus. The sequence goes on along the minus strand of BRZM01000690.1, from coordinate 14,531 downwards.
GATTGCAGGCAAACTCTAAATGTAGGCTGAAAGCATCCCTGGGCTAGGCAGTTGTTGGACTGTGTAGGCTCACTGGATAGATACCAAGCTGAGAAGGCCCAGGAGCAAGGTGAACATGGCACTGTTGTGTGCCAGTTACACAGAAAGAAGAGCACCTTTACAGAGATAAAACTCAAAATACATATCCTTCAAATGAAAAACATTTTCAGGACAGGATGTTTGCCTAGTGTCTCTGTACAACACACAATGCAAAAGCTGTGGTGGCTTTCTTAGTCTTAATTGAACAGAAATTCCACACATTTGAACAATGATACCCCTTCTTTAGCTTCCATTTGGTTGTTAATAAAAGCAGTCACTTCAAGGTTTGCTTAATAGCTGTAATGTGGCTTTCCATCAAATCACACACTCTTCCAGTTTTCATGGAAATGTAGATGATCACACTTTCATTTTTGTGAGCACTTTAAAGACTTCTTGTCTATGTTGGCTTAAAAATGTGTAAAAATGTAAGTTAATTCTTGAAAATCTTCCCACGTCCTCACCTTAACAGTTGCCGTTCTGGAGCTCTTGATCGTATCACACAATCTCACTCAGTCTAAACTTTGAGGCCAACATGGACGAGAAGTATACGTGATAGGAAAAAATGGAACGATCGATATCTCCATAACAGGATAACAAGGTTATATTTGCTATTTAATTCCATTAACTGTTTATGGGAAAATTTAATGTATATGGAGTTTAAGGGTTTTTGTCAGCTGCTGTTTCAAAGTAGATAAAACTTTTTTTTTAAAAAGCAACTATCTGATCACATCACATACCGTGTACTCTGTGTCTGCTTATCTCTGCACTGCATACATCAAATTTCTAAATTATCTGCATATCCAACCCCAAGAAGCACCATTGCACAGTTTTGAAGGTTTGTGCAGTGTTTTTTGCACAACCAGTTTATGTAATGATGGAGTATTTGAAAAGCTTGATCAATATTATGCATTTCTACTGTGCTGTCTTAAAACTCCAAAATGTCATGTTGCACCAGCTTAAGAACAAGTTTATCATAGACGAGAAACAAGAGAAGAGAAAGTGAGTACTGATATGACACCCAAGTCATCCACTACTTCCTGTGGATTTGACTGAGAAAGCCCAGAGGATGTGCAACTTGCACGCAGAGATGAAGCTTTCCTGGGGGGTTGTTGCAGTGTACGCTGCATTCACTTCCTACCCCTCTATACAAGATGGCACCCCACTCATGTCTTCCCAGATAGACAGGTCAACTCCAGATGGCTCAGCATGATAGGGAAAACAAGGCTTACAGCGTGCCATAAATACTCTAACATGTTGTTGGCGGAAAACTCTTATCTGTGTCTTTATGCTTCCTAAATGTCACCAGAGAGGAGGTACACATTCCTGCAGACATGATATTAATGCATTAAACCTTCTCAGCGACAGAAATATTCTGCGGTGGAAGGGTTGTTGCAAGCATCATGTCTCAGTTTCAGATTTTAAAATAAAATTTGTACATACTATATTTGATCATACATATTATTTTATGGGCAACATGGGCAATCTTTTTAAGCTTTTATGCCTGTCTATAGGATAGAACTTGGAGAGCAAACAGTTAAGAATGTAGACAACCTTTTGGGAAGTGGTGTCACTCATGTCCAGCTTCCTGTTTTGCCTGTTGGGTACTGAGAGCATTATGGAGTTGAAAGCTGTGTGGAATTTGAGGGCAGCCGGAAAATGAGCGTCAGCACTAAGCAAACATTAAAATTATATTACACAGCTAGTGGTCCTTCCTCTTATCATTGACCAATCAATGTGACTATTACAAGTTACAAGTTCCTCCACTAAATAGCAAAGTATTGCAGGGCTGTTGTAGGATTTACAACCAATATCCCATTTAAACAGCATCCTGTTAAATCATTAGAGATTTTCCATGAAATAGATCTCCTAATTAGTAGTGAAACAAAGATGGTTGTCGATAAGTAATGGAGAATAGATGCAGGCTTGCAGGCCCTTTCCTGAAATATGAGGACTGTGGACATAGTGTTGACTCAGTGATAGCACGAACTCTAGAACAGCAATACCACAACCAGCTGTTTCCGGCCCAATCTGATGTGAAGTGATAATTGACTTCTATTTCAAAGCCCTCATCCTTAATTGTCACAGATCTACAAAGGTAGGAACGTTTCATTGTTCACTATTACCACATGGGGTTAAAGTGAAGAGCTGTGAGATTAATTGTAAGCTTGAAAATGTCAAGGTGTAAAGGTCAGAGGTCAGACAAGGAACCACCCTGGAATTCTTTTAGAAAACGGCTGTTGTTCAGTGTTGTTGTTTGATTGAAATACAGCAGGCTGCGGAAATGAGTCACTTGTTGAAAGGGAGCTTCACTTACCCTCGGGATCCTCCCATAATCAGTATTATCCCTAAAAGAAAACACTTTCAGTGGAACAGTGCAATCAAAAAGCTGTGCAGCCATGTTAACTGCTTCCTGTATTTGGCAAAACAAAAGAAGGCTGGTTTCACATTCTTTTGGACCAATGGTCAGTTTGCTCCCCTTTAGATACTGATGCAAACTGTGGTCAAAGGTGAAGTAAAAACCTTTGAACATATATACACATTTCCAAAGATATCTGAAAAAGATGAATCCTCAAATTGTGCAGATGTATTTAGACTGGGCTCTGCCATTTATTTGGATAAGTTATGATAGTTATCTGTGTTGTGATGGTAGATTTGTCAGATAAATTATTTAAAATGGATGGTGAGTCTTTATATTTTAAATTAGTAGAGACTTATACACTTAACTTTCTCTTCAACCCCAGTTTTACCTTATCAGTGTTTTGTTGCTGATCATACTGCTGAGCTCTACTGCCACCTGCTGATGCATGTTACAAAAAACAATTTTGGACAGATACCAGTTTTGTTTCTGCATAGCTGAATCTCTCCATTTATGTAAGAGACTTCAAGCACCATTTATTGTTTCATATCGTTACTTAATAAATTATGGGAAACACTCAAATTGTGTCTTTAAAATGACTTTTTTTTATTACTAAAAGTAAAAGTGTATAGAATGTTTCAACTTTGGAGTCAGGACAACATATATGCATGAGACCAATACTTGTTTGACATGTTCTAAATGTGAACATTAGATTAGGAATCCTTATTTCTACAAAATGGCTCTGGAGCGATTTCCGTACTTTTGAAAATACAACACAAAAGAATGACATAATCATATTAACATGACAAGTAGGCAACTCTCTACATGCTGGAGTCATCATTTTAGTGCCAGGAAAGGTTATGAAAGCCTGTATCACTGAGTATTTCCAGGGCTCGAGTCCTCCAGTCCTCCAGTAGTATTGTTATTATTAGTTTTAAAATTTAGCATTTGAATATCCATGTTTTTAGTAGTGCATCTGGTTTCTTTTGTTTAAACAAAACCTAATATTTTGCAAAGAGGTAAATACACCTTTAACTTCAAAATGTAACTTTAATTTCTAAAGGCCTTGCAGTTCAGCTTCAGATACTTAAATACCCACTTTCATGTTGAACTTGAACTTCAAACTGATAGTACAGTCATGTGTTCTTATGAGCAGAAAATAATGTACATTCATTAAATGTGATATCGTTTCGTATATTTTCTGTGGATTAGAAAATGAAATATTCCCAGTACAATCACTTTTATTGCACATATCCTGTTTGTATATTCTGTTCCTAGCAACAACAACAAAAAAATGACACATCTAAAAGCTGGAATACTTATGAAGGAGAAAAACTACTTATGAAGGAGGTAAACATTTAAATTCATAGATGTAAATATTTATAGGTTAAGCACTATGGGAGAATGAACTAAAATCTCTTCAGTGTATGAAAAACAAAAACTTTTTTCTTTACTGGACTTATTTATGCTGCTTGAATAGGACCCTCACTTCAGTTAACTTAATCTTTTTTGTTTGCTTGCTTTTTCTATTTATATATTTGTTTATTTTTGCTGTCTGTAACACTGCTCAACATGAATGTAAACTGAAAGTGTACACTTGGACTATGCTTTAAAAGTTTGCACTTGGATTTTGTGTAATATAAAGAGAAAAATATATTGTGATGACTGATGGGTTGTGTGGTGAGACAGCTGTGTGAGACTACCATGTGTTGGTGGTGCTTGCAGCAGGACAGACAGCTGAAGCAGAAAGACACTGTATAAGGCACAGGGATGGATAAAGCATAACCTAATCAAAGCTAATGATTGTGCAGATTTTCTGCCCAGAGGCTGTAGACGAATCTGCCTAACCAAAAATATCAACTTTATAATATTTAATTGCGGCAAGATTGGTCGGCTATTAAACAGTTGAATTAATAATTTTGTATTTTACATGAGAACATTGTTATTAACGATAATCGACGCTTTGCTAACGTTTGTTTTGTAGTTCGTGTAGTCAGGCATATCTTTGACAGCTAAAAACGGACCTCTGCCTTTATAAAGAGTTTCTCCGTCTTTCGAACCGTCTCAGTTGTCGGTGAGGCCGGCGGGGCGGATCCCACACTAGAGTGAAAGAGAAAATAAAGCAACACAACAATAATAACAACTTGGCCGTTTCGTACATTTCGCTAGCAAGCTCCCCTGTGGATATATAAAACATCAAGGTGGGTGAATCAGGAGTCGCGCCGCCGAGGCAACGAGGCTCCCGGCCGGCTGTTGGCCAGCACGCCTCGCTGCCTGGAGCTAGCAGTGCGTGAGGATGCTAAGTCAGTGGTGTGTGCTAACGGACAGGGCCGTTTATCAAACACCGGGAGCTGACCGCAATGCTGGGGCAACACTGGCCCCCAGAGCCGCCAGTCGGGGACACAGCTTTGTAGCCCATGATAGGGAGAGCATATGTTGATAAAGAATTAATACGGTGTTCAAAAATGTCCTCTCTCTAGTTCATGGTGCTAGGACTAAAGTTAGCCAGCTGCTATGATGAAATGCTTGGGGATGTAGTCTGACTGTTATATTTATTTTAGTACGAATGTTTGTTATATATCGTTTATATCTAGATAACACTGATAATGCACCACCTGTAGCACACAGCTGCACTGCTCTGCTTGAGCTATGTATTCGGTATTGCCTATTCTACTTACATTATATCTTACTTTTGACAGTACATAGTTAACCTCTCTGTGTATTTTGATTCCTGTGATTTCTGCTATATCTCTTAAATTACTCGTTTTGTCCGACCAACACATCAAACCCCCAAAAATATTCAGCTAAGGAGGGACCAGGAAAAGCATAGAGCTGCCTGCATTTGAGACCCTGGAACCATCAGATGTCTGGCGTTTTTTGCAGTTAATTATTTGATTTAATAGTTACTGATTAATTTCTTTGATGATTGAGACCCACCGTATCATGCAATATGATGTTAGCTCATGTAGAGCTGACACAACTGGTTTAAATAATCGGGGTGAGTCTGACAGAATATTACTATTTTTTAAAGAGTTTATATAGAGTTTATAAGAGATTAAATTTGAATATGTAAGTTTGAGCTCTCTGAAACTGTGATGGACATTTTTCACTATCATCTGAGCAGGCACCGATATAGCTTTTTCTTTCCTGATACCAACATTGTTGCTCTCAGTTTCAGGATATCACTGACCTGATGCACCAGTTTAATATCGGTGCCACTCCGGGTTTAATATCTGTATACTTAGCTTCATGACGTTTGTAGAATCGAACATGTAAGGCAACATGGTATGAGGATTGCTGTGGCACTAAAAGCTGAGTCCAAGACTGTTTGGCTAATTCATTCAGTGTAATGTATTATGGCATTGACAAAGAAACTGTGCACTGATACTGTTCTGGGTAACTGATCAGTGCATCCTACTCGACCTGACGGTTAATAGACCAAATGTGTAATTCAACTGAGAAAACAATATCGGACACAGGTAGTATAAATGTTAACCACTATTTGTTCCGTTCAACGATGAATGCAAACAGGACAATTAGAGTCTATGGCCAGATGTGGGATCCATCTAGGGTCAATGGGCAATTTTGCATTGGACAGTCTGAAGTCTGAAGCAAGTGCTGTCATCGACAAAGATTCATAACATGGAAAAAGGTGAGGACTTTTAAAGCCTTTGTTCCAGATCCTTCCTGATAACAACATGTGGTTCATCTCTCACTCAGGGCAACGCATTTCTACATAATGTGTGACGTTTCCTGAACTGTTTTTCTGCTATATTGGATATTTCCCACAGAGCAAACTGGATGATTCTCAAGTCAGGAAGAATAAAGGGCTTGACTCAATCAGGACCAGCTGGTGGGTACACTGAAGCCTTCATCATTCTGTACATGAGCACGACAATTTGTAATTTTTGCAAGATTTTAACTGTAATGTATGATATTTCTTCTTTGTGTTTTGAGCACTCTCCAAATGAGGAAGTCATAGATAACTTGGGTCCTTGCGAGGTTGAAGACATTCATTGCACTGGGACAAGATGTAGGCTGACTTTGGTTTTCTGATAATATTCCTTTGAACAATGGTGAAACTCAACTGGTGTGCCTCATCATTAGATCCAGAAGGTGGTGAAAGAAGTCTGCCTGACCAGGGCAGCTGGCCGGGAGGCCACGACGGAGGCCAGGAGACTGACTGGGCACAGTTCCTCCTGGACCGGCTGGGAGGACACCGTGCGGCAGGACCTGGAAGCAGGGAGTTGGCGGCTCTGCTGCTAACAGGCAACAGACCTCGCCCAGCTTTACAACAAGTTCTACAAATTAGTGGGGCCAGACCGTGACCAAAACATCAGGTCGGTCCTAAAACATCAATATTTGGATATGATTTGGTCTTTAAAGACATATTTTTTATCAGGTCGTCCTTGCTTCATCTCTTCACTCTGGGTTGGCCGACCAGTATGAAAAGCGTCTGTGCACCTCTGGGACTTGCTGGAAGACAGGCTGTGGTTGGAACAACATGTAAGTCCAAATGTTTCAAGCAGTAGAACTCCCAATATTCTTTTGGTGACTGTTTTGCTTTGGCTAATTAGTTTCGACCTTAAGCTTCTTTGGATTAATTAATGATTTGATAGATCCACTTAGCCGACGTTAAGCTGTTTTAACACCTTCTATACCACTTGTCATATTTGTTTTGTTTTTTAGTCATCATTTCATGTACATCGCAGTTAATGGAATGGAAATAATTGTTAGTCACACCCTACTGTAATTTATAAGGTGCAGTTTAAATTTAAGTGGTCATCATTCAGGAATGGCTGTCTAGATTAGCAGCTGGTGTCGTTGAAATTGTTGGCAGGACTGTTTTATCAGATGGATTTGGTGACACAGCAGTCATCAGCAAGCTTTTATCAAAGCAGCCATAAGTAATTTGTGCAGGTAATCCCAAGGCAATGTAGTAGACATGGCTAAGCTCTAAACCTTCCTTCTTGTTATGGTCTGTAGGCTGTAAACCGGTCTGTTATGTTAAAATAGCATGTGCATTGTGTTAAGCATGTGTGCAAGACTGTAATGTGAATAATCGGGGCAGGCTGTTGTGCTGCATTCTCCAGCGGTCTGGCCTCGGGACTGCGCACTGCTGCATTCCTGCTTGGGGGCTGGCTATGGGCTTATCCTGACTCAGCAGTAGGGGCAGGGTGCAGTGGCTATGCGCCTGTGGTTCCTAGTCAAATCTCTGGAGCACATTTGGGATGCTGTTGGTTCACAGTGACTACGTGGCCCTTTCACCTCCAGTGAGGGTCTCACTTGGTGGCTCAGGGGTGATGTTGTTCAGGCAGCAGCAGACTTTGTTGGCTGAGATACAGGGCAATGAGAATGGCAGTGTGCTGCGCACTGGAAGAACTAAGTGGAGTACTGGAGCTAGCTCAGGGCTTTTCGTGTTTTATAAGTCATGATTGTTGTAGTAGCATAGTAGCATGTTTCTCTCCTAATGGTCACCAGTGTAAGAACCTTTGGCCACTATCTGAGGCCCAAATCCTTGAATTAATGTTGATGTTGCTACAGTTTCAGTTCATCTTGTGACTGTTGTTCTTAATGACTTCAGCTGAATTACTGTGTTAATATCTAAAGATATATTTGAGTTATTTATTTTTACTTATTTTGTTTTTATTGACACTGACGGCAATCAGTTATTCTATGGATATTCAGTTTAGTTGGATATTTATGTTTGGTGGCTGTCACTGGCATAAGTAATAGGAGTTTGGAACCAGAAACAAAATCTTAGTGTCTGGCTTTGATTTCTTATTCTTGTCATTGGCTGAACTTCTAATATGATCACATGACCTCATTCATTTTCTTCCAGTACCCACTTTGATCCAGATCTGGTTAACAAATTAACATATAGACTGATGTTTTCCCTTTGTTGCCTGTGTAATTATCATCTAATTATTTGGTTTGGTATTTTACGGTTTATTAAAAGTATACCTGTGGAGAAACTAGATGCCAGAAATCAGTTACAATGTCCTTAGAACATCACCTTGCACCAAAGCCCACCAAAATATTCGTTTGATGGACATGGTAAATATGAAAATTGGATGTCTGTTTCATGACTTGACTGTCCAATAATAAAACACATATAACGAGCTGAGGCATTAGTTGGGTTCTGCTGGCGGGTCTTTGGTGAGTTCCATCACCAGCGGTGTGTGAGGAGGAAGAGGAGGAAGAACAGTGGTGGCGGCGGCAACTGCAGCTCATGACAGCAGCAATCAGCTAGTCGTCCAGAAGCAGAAGCAGACTGTTGATCGGTCCTGACCATTTCTGAAGTCATTCTGCACTAGACCTGACTATTTTTTAAAAATGCTAATGTAGTCAGTAGCCAAGGCTCAGCACTGCATTCTCTAAATTGTTTTCTCTTTGAAACTGCGATAATTGGGGTTTGAGCCAATTGCAATGCGACAACAGAGGTGAGGCAGTGCCCAGCAAAGTCTTAGCTGATTGTATTATTTTTAGCATTGTGCTGACGTTTGCTTTTCCCCATTCGGTTGTAAATAGACAGTTCATTCAGGCATACAGTGGATGAAGGAGCAGGGGATGGGTGGGACCCACGAGCAGAGGTATGCTGCGGGAATCAATGTTGTTTTCTGGGACTTAAGTTTGTTTTGTCTCTTTTGTGTAGCTAGTTTTCAACTTTTTCTGAATTTCAAATTTTATTGCATCTTGGTAATATCCTCAAATGACCTCCTTTTAAGTGAATGAAGTTCTGGTAAGTGGTTTGTGGCTATTGGACATAAATCCATTAAGTTTTCAGTGTTTCAGTTCCTAACCTAACAAGCACATCTTGAATGGTGAAAACTAATTCAGTTTGTGGCGCTGGTAAATATGGAGATATTCAAGTGATGTCGAAACTTAACATTTACGTAATAACAGTACGTAAGCAAATTTCAAAGTAGAGCATATTTAGGTCAAAATTGGGCAGATTGAAGTGTTGGTGCGCTTTACAAGTAAGCATTATCAATGCTGAGTTGCTACAACTGCTGTCAATGACACCTGCATTTTCTTCTCTGTGTCATGTTCAAACTGGTTTTGTGATGTTCAGAATTGAATTTTGTCAATTACATCATAACTAAGATTGATATGTTTTTAAGATTATTTTTTCAGCATTTGCCTTTGGTAGCAGCAGTAGAGATGCAGGCAAGAAAGCATTTGTCAATGTTGATCCAGTTAGCAAATTTTGGAATTTTACTGACAATCAGGTCACAGTCAGTCCTGCACCAAATGATAGTGGCCACATGGTCAAGCTGATAAGGCCTGTGATGTCCGGGAAGAAAATGTACACTCTGTTGTGTAGTGCAAACAGTTTGCAACTAACTAACTAACTACAGATACAATCAGATACCGTTGTTTATTGCTGCATCATCAATGCTAAAGTTGATCTCTTTTATTACTGACTTAAGTTTCTGTGTGCTGGGTACTTCACATCGCACCAGTTTTTTCACCCATTGGGTAGTTAAAACAACTTTAATGAGCATAATTCTAATACTGTAGTGGTTTGTCCCTTTGCTTTTGAAACCGTTTCAATTCTTCAAAACGACTAGATTCAACGATTATTTGAAGCTTGTTCCAGCAGATTTCAGTCATGGTAGTATTATTGCATCACATCATTTCTGCAAATTTGTCATCTTCATTCATACTTACGTCTTCTGTTTCACCATCCAAAAAGGTGTTCTACTGGATTCTGATCTGGTGGCTAGGAGGCACACAAATTACCTTTGTCGTTCATGACCAGTTTTGGATGATTTTCTGGTGACGTTTGTCCCATGCTGGGCGCTGTAAAAGATGGATGGATTGTTTTCCAAAAGGGATGCACATGGTCAGTATTCGAACAGCATTTAAACAATGATTGATTAGTGTAAGGGGCAGCACTCAGTGGTGAGATAAGTCTGCGTATGATTTGTACAGCTAGTTGAAGTGGTTTTGTGTACCGGGATGTTGCCTTGTGTCTGCTAGAAATGCCACGTGGTTATGTGTAGTCGAATATAAACCCACAGAGTATCTGCTTGCTGAGTTTCATTTGTTCTCACCACGTTATTTTTGTGTGTCATGCACTTTCAGGCAGTTGGTACATGCAACCCGTGCAGCCTGCAGCTCCCCTGTTGCCCTGGGGCTACACCCCATGAACTGGCGTCTGTGCCTGACCCCTATGGGTCAGGAAGCAGGTGGTGCAGGACTTAATGGCACAGATGCAGGAGCGATACCAGCTTCATGCAGGTGAGGAGTTCTGACCAGCAGTGGCTGTTTTACTATAAATGGTTTAGTGCGATGCTAATAACATCTTTGTTCTTAGGACTCTATATGAGTTTGTGGACAGCCCATTGTTAGCCATTGTATCAGCCGTATGAGCCTCGGAACATGGACCCACGCCAGATGGTGTGTCACTCGGTTTACAAAGAGAGACTCAGTTTTATTGTCTGTTGATCAGCTGGATATTACAACTGAAAGCTCACAGTGGGAGTTCTTGTTGACTAAGTGCAATACTCCGTCCTCTTGGTTTCACCCAGAGTCCCAGGCTATACTTGACTAGCACTGTTCCTGTCCAGCTGAGCCCACACAAGTAGTAACCGTAAGAAAGGCAATATTGATGGGCAGCACCAGTAAGAAATCTTAGAAATTTAGAGAACATATTTTAATTTTCTGCTCTCCCATTTATAGGTTCCATAGTCTCTATTGCCCATGTATCAGATATATGAATCTCGACCTCAACTTAGATCTATTATTTACATCAGGTAAATCACCTGCTCCAGGCAGAGCCTTTTGAATGACACAGATCTTTAAGTATTGTTTACTCATAATAAATGGTGTCATTGAGAAAGGAGACATATATGTAGTTATAGTTTGTGATAATGATTTTCTGTATTCTGTTGTTTCTGTTGTGTTAGTACAACTTGTTTTGTGTCTCCTCTTAGCAGACATAATGTGTCCTTGTGTTGGAGCAGCCTCTCCCTCTACAGCCTCCCCCTGCTCAGGCAGGTTTTTTAGCCCTGTTTCCAAAACTCCTCACAGCAGTAGTAATGTCAACGCCAGCACCATTCAGTCAATGCAGACAGTAAGACTGATGACACTACTCCCTCTTTTTCATTTAAACCTACTGAACAGTTACTCTTGTTACCAAACATTACCTGTATTCAAACCATTTAATGATCAAGTATTTAAAGCCTAGCCTGTCATAAAGTTAAAACGGCTATCTGCAGCACTTTTTGTTCAAATAGAAATGCATTAATGGTTTCCATTGGAAGTTGCTTGTGGAGCCCTAAAGTGCTCTCTCATCATGTTGCAGCTGTAGTCATGTAGCTATATCCAGGAAATGGTGAGTAATGGACTTTACCCCTAATGAGCCTGTGACCTTTCCTCTGGTTTTGGCTTCACCACAATGTGGCCCTTGTTTACCCTCAGGTATTCAACCTCAATGCCCCAGTCCCGCCAGCTAATGAGACCGAGGCTTTGAACCAGGCCAGCCAATACCAGAACAGCTACAACCAGGCCTTCAGCAGCCAGTCGCAGCATCCTGTGGAGCAGACGGACATGCAGTCAGAACAACTGCAATCTGGTGTGCAGATTTTCATTTTTTAATTTATTTATGTACTCCCTGGATCGGTTGTGCAACAGATGTACTCCTGAAATTACATTCCAGTTAAACTCCTCTGTATTTGAATACTGTGTGTTTGACTGTGAGATTGACTTGCATCTGTTTTGGGGAAACCAACTTCATGTTTTTTAGTAGTTGGTGCCTTCCATTCCCAAGACCAGTCAGGAGGCCATCAGCAGCCTTCCCAGCAGGGCCCAGGCTTTGGCAGGCAGGCTCAGTCCTTCTACAATAGCAGAGGCATGTCTCGTGGTGGACCCCGCAACGCCAGAGGCATGATCAATGGCTACAGAGGCTCATCAAACGGATTCAGAGGTGATTTCACAATCAACCACAAGTTAATCAATTATGGTCACTTAAGCCCTTTTTAGACAAGGAATCTTTTTATCTATTTGTGAAAGTAACTGTTTTTTGTCATTTTTTTTTTTCAGTTATGACTTCAATTGAACCAATTTGATCAAATTGTCTATTAATTGACAATTGTGAGCACAACGATCACTCACCTCTAAAAATGTCTCACCAGTCAACATTTATTGAATAATGCCGTTGCCTTTTTACTATTTGTAATTGCACAAGCAGTAGCATTACAAAAGCTGTGACCTAAGCCATGACTCGTGTTTATTTACATGTTCACATGCTGGATACTCGGTCAGTTTCAGTCAACATGAATGAAAGTTAAAAATACAGAGAGAGACTGCTGATTTCATCATCGCTACAGGGGCAAAAGTCTTTTCAAAGATAATCTGACATGAGAAGAACCTGCTCCACAAATCATTTTATGAAAATTATTTTTACTTTCTTTGTGCATTAGTGTTAAATGTTATTATAGTGTTCTTAAGAGGGTGGAAAGTGGTGCATTTAATCTCTCTTTAAGATTGTAGTTTGACAGCATTTGATTCAGTGTGTTGAGTTGTGTTACAGCAATGTTATCAGGCCTGACCTGGTAAGATTGCTGTCCTGACTTTTACACAAAAGTGACTTGGGCGCTTGTCAACATGTAAAATTACCATTGCATTTATATACAGTAGTAAGTTGCTGACCTTAAAGGGGCTTAAAAGTCTGATCTTATTTTATTGTTAACCTCAGAGGGAGCACTGTAAATTAGGTCTTGTTATTTCCAGGTGGCTATGATGGTTATCGTCCTCCTTTCGCCAACACTCCAAACTCTGGTTATGGACAGACTCAGTTCAACACACCTCGGGATTACTCAAATGGGAATTATCAGAGGGTATGAAAGAAGCATTCAGACCTCACACTGGCTTTATTTATTAGATCTTTGCTGTCTGTTGGGAGTCGATTCTAAATTTTTGTTTCCTATTTCTCAAGGATGGTTATCAACAAAACTACAAGCGCGGAGCTGGTCAAGGACCCAGAGGAGTGTCAAGAGGCAGCACTCAGGCAATGCGATCCTGAAAAAGCCTTTCATAATGACTGTGACTGATTTAACTTGCACCACACTGAAAATTCAAAATACAAGAATGCATTTGCCCCAGCTCACTCATGTTTCTTTCTGTTCCTCATCAGTGGTATTTTCCTGTCTCTTCAATCAAAGTAATGCCTGCTTTGATATTTGGAAATATTAAATCATTTAAAGTCTAAAAACACATGGTAAGCTGTAAATCCAATCACTGATTTACACAAGCCATGTGTTAACAATATTCCTGTAAACTTGAAAGATTTCATAAGTTATTTTTTGTATAAAAAATGCACCTGCCACTGCTGGTCCAATCCTTGGGAGTTTAATTCCCTTTCTCAGTTCTTTTCTGTCATTTTGGTTCTAAAAAATGCCTTTTATGTTAAATGAGCTCCCGTTTCTTGTTTGTAAATTGATGTTGCTTCAAGAGTTTGAATAAAGTTGTGTTGCATACCCATGCTTCAGCCTCGAGTTTTTGCTGTATAGTTATGTCACTCACAAGGGGGCGGTGGACATTTTTGTTTTCTGTTATTAAACTTACAGAGTTCAGGATTGTTCCTCTATTACTTTTTTCCATTTTATTTTTAATTTTAGTCTAATATTTTCGTTTCTGGCAGAATTTTTGTTATACTTTTTAGTAGGATATATGAAGTTGCATCATCCACTACTGAACCATCCGTAGTGTTCACAGCAACGTGTTTCTCTTATCTGAAACCACAGTCGTAATATTTCCTTATGCGATTTCAGTTGTTTCCATTTATGGTTTTTCCTCAGCCGTAACCATAGACTGTACATAAAGGGCTGTAACGTATAGAAATATCAGCTTTTTCCCTTCTTTTTTGTCTTAAGTTTCGTTTTCGGCTGCTTTTTTTCACTTCCACAGTTCTGCCGTGAAACTTCGTTGTTGCCAAATGCCCTTTTTAATAGCACCAAGAACTGCCTGACAAACTGCGTTGAAAGATGTTAAAGTACCTGACATTTGTTTTTATTAAGTTTGAAATTCGTGGTGAATATTTGTATTTTGTCACATGCAGGTGTGCGCTCGTGGGTTTATGGGCTTTTTT
>BRZM01000687.1:64915-136350 GCA_033238685.1 Lates japonicus | reverse complement strand
CACACTTTCAGCCTTCAGCAGTTATTTGTAACAGATGTTTTGTGTGAGCACACTGATTTGAGTGTGTGCACATCACAAACAGTCGAGCAGTGTGTGTAGCATCATTAACCCACCTTCAGTTCTCCTTCACTGCTCTTTGCTTGTTCCCACACACCAATCTTTTATTCAGCACCGTGTGTCACTTCCTCCCACATCACGGCAGTGTATAGCTGTGTGTGTGTGTGTTAGTGTCCTTTGAGGCTCTTCAAGTGGCTCTCCAACACAAAAAGACAGTAGTTCAAAAGAGTTTGGACACAATAGCAATGGCTTGTATGCATAACCTGTAGTGCACTGAGAGAGACTCTCATTCCCCCCCACTTTCTCTCTAACCTTTGCTCTCATCTCCAATTTTCTTTTCTCATATCCTCTCCTTCTCGCTTCCCCTCCTGTCTTCATTTTCTTTTATCATTTCCTTTCTTTCCTCTTCTCTTCTGGCTGCCACTACTGTCTTCTCTCTCCCTGTTAATCACATTTCAAAGCTGTCACTCTCATCACTTCATTTTCTGCTCTTTTGCCCTCTTTGCCCTTTTCTTTCTCATTATCAGTCTGTCTCTTTTCTTCTGTCTCTCTGTCTCACAGCATCTATTTCTCTCAGTTAGTTTATCTGGGTGTTGGTCCTTTCTGACCCTTCCGGTCATCATCCAGGATACTAGGAAGCTGCTGAGAGGGTCACCATCCCACACTGATTGTGTACATTGCATTTAGTTTCTTCCCAGGCTTAGATGATTGGCTTTGTGATTGTAATGTTACATCTGTGTAATATAATTCATTTTTCTCCTAGGTGGTACTGAGATTTTAGGAGTTAATGCTTAACCCAGACCAGAACAGGATAATAACCTTATGTCAACAAATGTTTCATTTAAGGTTTCTCAGGATATTAAATCAACTCACATGGCCACCATAAAATTCAAGCAGCCTAGGAGGTATAATATCAATCCACTGTTGAAACAATAGTGGTTCTCTGTTTTACTAACCACAGATATGAACATGATGTCTGCAGGCGCAGAGTACAGAACAAAAACCCACTAAACCCCAACTCCTCTTTGTAAAGTTTATAATTTAACAATAAAAACTACTGTTTATTTTCATGTGCAATTCTGTTATTAGGACAATCTTTTATTGCATTTCAACCTGCTTTAAAAAGTCTGAAAATCATAAATTCAATTTGCAGACACCCTGTGTTCATGAGTACCTGGTGGCACAGAACTACCTGCTGCGACAGTGTTACAGTCAGAAGACAGCTGGTGTCAGAGGTCATCAGCTATCCACTGCTCAAAGGTCTTTTGCTTGTGATTTATTGCAGTTTCTGTCAGCAGCCACTGTCTGATCTGGTGGTTGATCCTAGACAGTGACAGTGAACAAATCTATACCTTTCTACTGTGTTTGTTCAGCACATCGATTTACAAACAAAATTTACACTGTTTATACGGCGCTGGTGCAGCAAACTGTTGGCTGATTGTTTTTCCATTCAGCTCAGTCCATTACAAGACAGTTGGTTTACCCCTACAGCCAATCCCACATTTTTAACCTCAAAATGAAAGGTTTCAGTCCTCAGTGTTTTTTTACTTATACTGGTGAAACATCCTGATCTGATGATTATATTCTGTTGAATATAATTTTGTCGGAAGTAATCTTAAGATATGCAGCAACTTAAATGATAGTCTTTTTTCCTGACAGCAGTCATTTTTAGTTATTGGTGTTCTAGAACTTTCAGCAGTACAGCACCACACATCTGCTGCTGAACATACATTAGAAAGACCATAAAATAGTTCAGCTGTTAGACAAACAGTATGCAATGAAATGGGTTTTGTAGCAGTATGCCCTGGTCGTCCAAGTTTAAACAGAATGCTGTATACAGATCAGTTTGGAATGAATCTGTAATTTTAGAACTGGCTGTGAGACTTAAGTTTTCTTTTTCCTCTTTTTTTTTAGATCTTCCCATGGAGTATAATCCCTCAGATCATCCCCGGGCCAGTACCATCTTCCTCAGCAAGTCACAAACTGATGGTGAGTTCTGCTCTATTCTGTTGGCACAGCAAATGCATTTTTGTAGTATGATCAGTATGATGAATGTAGTCATATTTTTTGGAAAGTCCCTGTGAAATTGCCATAAGTGGTATCACACCACAGCAGAGAAGGGCTACAATACCACATTAAATGTGGTATTTTGGTGACTGAGTAAAACAGTTTTGCTATCAGTCAAACAGTACAGGCGTACGGTATGACCTGCTCATACCAGGTGTGTGTGGTATAATGCAAAGTGAAGACATGTCCTGCGTTGTTGTCATGTCTTTTTTGAACAACCACATTGACCATAAATAAAATAACCACAGACATCTGTCTAATACTTGCCTGTATGTTCTGCCACAAGGAACATACTTAGAAGCACATCAGAAATAAGAATTTAATATGGCTATAATGCCCATAAGGAAAAATCTGCATTTAGCAGTAGATTAATGATTGGTCACTCACACCTGTTTCTGTTGGCCCTCTTTTGCTGAATAAATTCCTACAGTCATCTGATGGCTATGACCAGTATATGTACTCTGTCTTAAGCCTGCAATTTAAAAATTGTGTTTTCTAAACCTGAAGTACTGTGAAATTATGCATGTCCATAAGAAAGAATAATATTAGAGTCGACACAGAACCATTGTTGAGAACAAAAGAAAAGGCATGGAAATATAATCACAATAATACCTCAAATTGGAACAAAAAATCATTTAAAATAATAGCCGCACACAGTCTGGGATGGTCCTAATGTTTTTATTATTTTTTACAGTGTTTTCGGGGCAATTTTATAAGGACTAAACTCCCTAATTTGTCTCTAACAATCCTCTAACTATTATCTGAAATAATTGTGTGTGCCTTTGACCCCAGGCTTTATAACAATTACGCTATCCCGAGAGATGTGGGCAACCTGTTGATTACAAAGTCTTCAGCAGCACTGGCTATATGTGGCAGATTGCGTTAGGCAATGAGGCAATGAAAAAGTATCTTATATTTTAAACTTTTTCAAGTCAAGAGATGATATATGCCTACTTCAGGGAACAGTTTCATTGATATAGAAAATTCATATGGGAAAGTATAGTAAAGTACCTTTGACCAGCATCCTTTATCCACCATATATTCCAGACAGGGCTTCTGTGAAAATTTCAGACCAGCTGTCTTTCCTCAGATTTTCTGAGACCTTACCAGGTATTTTGATCATCTCATGTATCTGTCAAGGTGACCGAGTCTGAGTTTGTCTGAGCCTCGAGTGACAGTGCACATCACATTTGAATCAAACTGGTTGTGACAAAGTTATTTTTAGATTACTTTTCAGTGTAGATGTAATCTCTTTGCCTGCGATGATGGGGTGAGTACGGTTATTGTCTCCATTTGCAACACAGTGAGAAAAACCAGTTCATTGAAGAGTCTGTATCTAGTTACTGATATATTGATCTGATATTAGCTGATACCCATGCCTTTTATTATCTTTAATGTTTTTTGTGTGAATGTAATTTCATTTTCCAACATATTGGTACATGAAATACCAATACAATGTATACCACACAAATAAGCAACGATACATTCTAACTAGACTTACCCAAGTCCAATTGTGCATCCAGTTTATAAGAAAACATAGAGACAACCTAGACTTTTGTTTTTCAGTTGTCAGCCCAACAAGAGAGGTGCGTTGAAACGGTTCATCCTCAGTAGGGCAGTGGTTTAATGAAGTTTACCAGGTTTTGGGCTTGGGGACACTCAGGTCCTCAAGTTTTACCAGGCTGTACCCAACCAGGCCATCCACAGTGGGTTATGTGCCTTTGCTGCTGAGCTCGCTGATATCATTCTGTGTATATGTGTACAAGGTTATTCTGTGAGTTGCTAACCATTATGAATAATGGTGCTAGCCCTTGATTGAGACAAGTTGTTTTGAGTTATTTTCCCACCAACAAGTTGGGCTCCAAGAAACCTTTTCTTGAGATTGTGTGAAATGGAATTGAAATTAGATTCGTCTGTGGAGTATGAATACTGATTTGGCAAAGGCATCACAGTACATTGTGTAGTTATTAAGCTACAGTTATGCCTTCTAATTATTTCACAAACCATTCTGAAACCACTGTCTCTGGGAATTGTGGTAAGAAGAGTTGCAGGAATATGGGTTCTAATTGGTGACGTGCAAGAGCCCTGCTTTTTGCTAGAGCAGCGCATACAAACTGTCAATGGTAAAAAATGTACTAGAGTGAGGTATGTGTTTGTGTGTGGTCTGTTAGAGAGGTGAGACAGACAGTACTGAGATGAGGTGCCAGACAGCCGGTGACGTCACTAGGTGTGTGACGCTGTTGCACCCTGCATCTGGCTCTTAGCTCATTTTGCCTTCCTTTCCCCTTTGTGTATTTTACCACGCTGAGTGGAAATACTGTACAAATATTGGCTGGACACACAACAGACACCAGCTGACACAGCTGTGTATGTGTGAGTGTGGCAGCTTAGTATTTAGAGTCAGACACCAAGAGAAGTGAGCTCTATAAAACCCACAAATCATCACATCCATTAAGTTAGAATTCATACCAGAAACATCCGATTTAGGAACAGAAAGAAATGAAAATAGATCAGCCTAAATGACAACTGCAATTTGAATTGAAACAGTCAACAGGCTTGATGTAATTTTGGACCTGTTAGCCAAAATGATGAAATGATTAATTCCTATTGGGCCTACCTATTCCCACACATTAAAACACAGTTTGGAATCCAGTGTTGCTGTAGGAAATGCTATTGAGAGGCTTTATTTTGTTTAATGCTGTAGAGTGATTGAAACAAAACTTCGATAGAATCCAATGAACCCTGAGGTCACAGTTCCTGTCCGTCAGTTGTGTACTGCACCGACACCAGCTTGATAAAATATGTTTATTACAGCACTGATACAATTCCGTCCTTCCATCTTTCTTTTCAGTTCGAGAAAAACGGAAGAGCCTTTATATCAACCATGTGGGCAGATCCAAGACCAGGAAGAGTAGATCTTGGGAAACCAATATAAGTCATAAAAGTAGTTAATTAAATATTTAACTATGACTTAGACTAGTAATACAGTTGTGAGTAATTATTATTAGCAGATGAATTCCTAGCTGGTCTCTAGGGCTTTTGGTAAAAGTTCACACATTACTTCGAGAACAAGCAAAGTCCTGAACAACCCTAAAAACAATCCAAACCCTTTTTCCTCATTGTCCCACTCTCTTCAAACCCTTAGATTCCACCTCTACCTCAGTCCCATATGTTTAATAAACCTGAGAGAACCTTGATGTGTTAAATGTTATTTACACATAAAACAAATGAAATAATTACCGCCATTATGGTGTGTTCATCTTTTCCTACATCAAATATAAGTATTTTCATTTTTATCTTGAAAGAAAACATTGACTTTTTTTTGTTTAAACAAAATGACAATTACCTGGGTCTCTGAGGGAGAAGTGGTTAAATAAGGTTTTGAACTGGCAGATGATTTTCATCCAAATAGTAAAGGCGGTGAGGAAAGTTTAGGGTTTGTGATTTTTATCATTGACATATTGGACTGTTTTGAATCTGATAAAGGTCTGGTTCAATATGCATCAGGAAACACAGGGAGCCAAAATGAAAACAGTCCTCACTGAAATAGAAGTTTAGTTCCAGATGCACTCCACCATAAATGCCATTCCTGCATGCGGAATATGTCCACAGAGGAATAAGGAATTAGTTTTAGGTTTACAGGCCCCCATCGGCAGATGTTTGTGGTATGCCGGCGGTCTGAGTATGATAATAGAGATTGACGGTATGGCGTGTGTGTGGTCCTTGTATCTGCATGTTTGTTTAGAAACCCAGCATCATCCAGCTCAGTGAGACGAAGTACGCGCCAGCACCGTCGCCACCTGGCTTAATGATTCGCCCGAAACCAGTGCCGCGACCACCCCAGATCTGCCCAGTCTGTCTCTGCAAAGACAAGGGTCCGCCAGGTGGAAGGCAATGGGGTCTCTCATGCAGGAACCAATTTGTATTAAATAGACATCATGGAGGGTATCTACAGCAGACGAAGTGGCTTTCACCAATTTTCACATTGAAATTGTTCAAAACAAAAACAGATATATAAATTGTGAAAGGGTAGAAATTATTATGTCTGGCCCATCTAACAGGATTTCACATAAATTGGGAGGTTTTTTAGATTTACAGGATTTTCAATAGTGTATTTTCACCAGAACCACAGTTGATAAACGTTTCATTCTGACTGGTAGCCTCTGGTACGGTGCATTGTCCAGAAACATCTGTCCATAATATCAATTTGTGTAAGCAAATATCTGTTTATTTATTTGTCAGCATTGTGTCATTTCAATTTTCTAACCTTTGGTCTCATCAACGCCTAAATGACAAATGCCCAATCAATCCTTCTGCAACATTTTATAAATGAAACTTGATTAATTCTTGTGTGTGTAGTAAATTAGGGGTGCTTGAATATGTATGAATGTTAAAACTCAAAATGCAGCAGGGTAAAATTCATGAGACAGAAGTTTATTCAAGTTAAGAGAGTTTGGTGGAATAAGTGACTCAGACAGTTAAATGAAACCCAAAGGGTAGCGTAGAGAGTGCGTGTAGCCAAGATAAGAATGAAATGTTCTGAGTGTGGCGGTGACCGCTCTGGGGTCTGCATTCAACAACTGACAGGAATCTCATAAGGCAACCATTTGAAGTGATGAATGCCCAGACAACTTATTTAACAGGAAACATCCTTAGAGTAGGACAGTTTTATTTTTAAAACAGAAACCATCACAACTATTTTTATGTCTTTCACACTACGTTCTTCCCTTTTGTCATTTCTAGAGATGTTTTATCAAAGAACAAGCAGCATTTTGATGAGAAACTGCATCCGCTTTCAGTATCTTAAATTAGTATATTTATAATGCATTAGGGCTGTGAGTTGTTGACCATCGTCCAGCAAACCACACAAAACCTGAAATAGTGGGGGAAATCTGTCCAACTTGGAGCCATCTGACCATTCGACTAGGGCTTTGAAGACTTTTTATATTTTCAATCCAAGAATTTACATAACCACTTTGTCTGATGTCCCCAACCAAAACTACAAAGCACCCTATCCAAATGCAAAATTGATAATGCATTTAGGAAGCAATAGTCCCATCCAGCAGTTTAGGTCGGCCAGGAAACAATGAGACAGAAATTGAACTTTTAGGTGGTATTAAGGTTTTCATTTAATTTATATATTCTTTTATTCATTAGAAGTCTGAGGTTCCCACAGATTATGACAAACACGGTAACTTGAGCAGAAAGTGATCTATCGCTTTGTTGGGGACGCTTGTCTTCAGCGCCTGCATACTCAATACGTAGTGTGCAAATTGGTCACATTGGTGGCGGTATTATATTGTTATGGGTGTGCATATAGGCTCATTTCAGCCTAAGCACTAGAGGGAGTGTTACTCCTACTCCTGTTTTTAAACCTTTGTCACTGGGCTCCTCCTGGTCAGTTTTCTCCCATTTCTTTCTCATTTCTTCTTGGAAATCATATGAAATCTCCATTCCTCCAGAGGTTATGTGTCCCCATAGTTGTTGGAAAAGCAGTTTGTGGAGAGTATCTGAATTAGGAATACAAGATCAAACCAAAAAGTTTAGTTTGATCTGTGTACCCTTCCTTCAAAACCAGGTGGAACAGGTCCAGCCTGTAAAGTAAATTGGGACTTTAGGTACAGTGGCCTCTCTCCACACTTATGACATCCATCGTCTATCTATGCTAAAACATGAAAACAAGAACAAACTGGTTCTCACCCTCAAGTATCTCATTTTTCATATTCCTCCACTAGTATTCTACAGTAATACACGTGTGCTTTAAATGTAGTAAAATATTAAATTAATATTTATATAAGGTTTTGCCAGTACAAACCAACTACAAGAACATATCTAGTCCTTATAAATACAGAAATAAGTGGGATAATGTACCTTGTACCACTGTGCCTGGGATATAGTTTCCAAACTTTTATCTGCCAGGTTCACTTGGAAATGAAAACCCTGTCTCCCTTCCCCACTAATCTGTCTAGGAAACATCTTTTCAGAAGGTTACGCCCAGTTGACACGTAATTCCCAGAGACCAAAGTCCAGGGTTAATATGGGATCATCTAGGGTCAGTAATAGTTGCTCTTGCTTTCCGACAGATACACAACTGGCTTGAACTGCGTTACAAGGGTGGGTGGTGGTGTGCATGTGTCCGTGACTCAACGGGTGTTAGCTATATGGGATAGCTGGTGACTGTCCGTGGTTATTTATCCAAGTCCAGGTGGGTCTAAGACCCAGGCATGGACAATAGCACAGCCTGGGCACATACTCCGTCTCTTCCACCCTTGGGGTAAAGTGTATTGCGCCATCAGTGACTAAATAGATGCGTTATTATGGGTTAACTTGTTGACAACTAACTTAGTTGGGGAGTTGTTTGAAGCTGACATCTCCTTCTCCTCCACAGTGACTACACCTTTAGGCAGGGAGGGAAAGTTTCTTTAGAGGATGGAGAAGAAAACCCCTGAAGAGGTGCTCAGAGAGTCAGTGTGCCCTATTTTATGAAATCATTCACATTTACCAGTATTTTAGTATAAATTAGAAGTTCCATATTAGAATCTATGTATTGAATCATACTAGATTTTCCTTAGTTAAAATTGAAATAGCTTCAGTCAGTCTTGAACTGGGTACAGAGAAAGGATTAGTTGTTTGAAATGAAACACTGCATCAATTTACGGTTTGAGTTTGAAGTTTGGGTGCCACAATGTATAGTGGCGAAAATGTCACTCTGTCAGTGATGTGGACTAAACTGACTTGTTTAACGGAGGAACTATAAACTTCAAACAAAGTGGCTTATTGCCTGGTTTCCCATTGTTATGAAATAATAGATGTAATGTAAACAGTTTTATTGATAGGACCATTTTTTAAAACAGAAATGACGAAACCCTAGTTGTAGAAACATAAAGCTATAAGGTTTTATCATTATCAAACATCGGTGGAAGAATCTAATAACTAAAGGAAAGTTTCATTTCACCTTTGAGCTCCAAGGGAGAATCTGCTTGATCTGTGCGGTACCAAAACCATATTTGGTGATATTTGGCTCAGAAAATCACAAATATTAAATCATTTTGCTGAAGGGTTGGCTACCTAATTGTCGACAAACCATAATTGGCCTCTAATTTTTTGTTATATTTGTTTTAAGGTTTTCTCCTCTAGGCTATTGGTATCTATATCACCTAAAGTATTATTATTCCATCCTCGTGTACCTTCTTTCAACGTTTGTTGTCAGATGAGGTAGATATATGAGGTTCATATAGTCCTTACTAATAAATAGAGATAAGAAGATTATTCGTACAACAGTCCAGCCTAAAGGACTTATCCAATTAGCCACCTGAGTCAAAGTAGTGAGCTCAGTCAAAACCAGATGCAAAATAGGATGAAAGAAATATTTTGTTTTTTACAAACCCTCACTCTCTCATTTTGTTTTGTCCAACCCTGCGCTTATTATATGCCTAGTAAATTATGTTGATAATGATCCAAATAGCAAATGAATCATCCACTTTCTAACAGCTGTTCTAGAAATATCTTAAGGTTTTTAAGTCACATCATGTTGACAGTCTCACACAGTGCGATTCAGACAGAATTATAAAGTCGGTGCCACACAGTATATTCCACTCCTATTCAGGAAAACACAAACTCTGTAAACCCTGACTTATGTCATTGAGATACCGGGACCTCAAACCTTTAAATACCAGAATCATCCAGTCTAGATTATTGTTGAGCCTTGCAGTATTTTATTCATGGAAGATGAAACCGAACTGAACATTAGTTGGGAAAATTATTAGACTAGTTAAGAATATGATATATTGTTTGAAAGAAAAGTCTTTGTTTCAAACTTCATTTAAAATTGTCCCACCACTAAAAATTCTATTTGAAGAAATGGAAATCTAAATTGAATAGATGCAAAAGAAACTGGTAAAAAAACCACTAAAAACTAAAACCAGAAATAAAATATACATAAATTCAAAAGAAACATTTAAAAGTTATCTGTGTCCAATTTCTATAGTGGTAGAGTATTTCCTTCAGGCAGGAACTGAGATGTTTTATGAGAAAATTTATGAAAGCTTTCTTGAGAAAACTGTGAGGTGAGCCCCTTATTAGCAGGGCTAAAATATTCCATACTGAAAATCAATACAGCTGTAAAATGTAAGAAATACATTCTCACATAGATTCTAACAAATGATGATCAATGGATCAGCCCCTGTACAAGCAATCTAACCCAGGAAACGAATAGGAAATGGGGTTGAGCGTTTTAGGATCTGTACAATTGGGAAATTCTATTGGCTAAGAGAGGGAGAGAAATGGAAAGCTGAGAGAGGCAGAGATGGAAGGATCATCCATATGGATATTTTAAGTGAGTGAGCTCTAGGGAAGATCAGCCTCTGATATCTTGTTATTGTGGTTCTACCTGAGGAGAAGTAGGAGAATCACACAATGTAAAACAGCACAATTAACTCTGGTAAAGGAAAGAAACAAGGCAGGGAGATAGATAGAATGGAGAGGCTGCTAAATATACAAGTTAGGATTGATATGATTTTATTGTGTCATTTACTTGTTTATCTTTGTGGAATTTCTACATAAAAAACAGAAGTTTTCAGACAGCACAGAGTGAAGAAACATCTACACAATAGTATAGTGAGCTGATTCATTGACTCAGCTTGTAGGATATTCTCAGTGTATTAAACTGTCATGACCTAGTTTGACCATCTTCGCGTCTCTTTGTAAAATCCTGTTTTATTCTTTTTGTTTTACTGTCGGCGGGAAGAAGAGACAGAATCCATTGGTTTTCGCTTCTATCTATAATCTTTTTATGTTCAAGAGGTGGAAACAAGAAACTTTTTCTCTGAGACACTTACTTATGACACAATTCTCTTTGTCTAAGGTATCTGGAGAGGCTCCTGACCCACGCTTAGACCGGCATTTGTCCCGCCAACTGGAAACGATCAGGTTAGGGGAGCCATCCTCCTGGCATCCAAGGTGTGGGACGCACCAGGTCTGGAAACGCGACTACCGCTACAACCTCATGATATCATCAGGAGTATATGGAGTCACTGGAAAACGCTTCACGTATTGTTGGCTTATGTTAAAAGTGGAACGAAATGTACACACACACAGTAGAAAGACCTGTAGATTCAGGTCAGCTTGATAGGTACCAAACACACATATATACATATTTCTTTTCATGAGTTACATTTCCTCTGTATAATGATAATTATTAAATTTATTATAAAATAATAGCTGTTTTAGGTTGGAGGTGGCAGGGAGAGGTTCCTTTATCACACAAAGCACGTTCCTCCAGTCTCTATATAGTAAAGAAACATTCTGAGGGTTTATCTCATTGAAAGTCAGCTGGTACAACAGGGTGTGTTAGTTGTTCCCATTGCAGGTGTGAAACGAGCTTGAAATCAAATAAATAATCACTTCTTTTTTCTTTTCCCTACAGCCTCCACACCAACAAGGTGGCAAATTGAGGTTGTGATTGAGAGAACTGGCTCTGGAGTGGGCTCCACTGCCAACAGCTTCTCCCAAAACCCCAGGTCCTTGTGTAGGGAGGTGCAGACCACAAGGACCAGTCATACCATACAAGGATTTAACGTTAAAGGTTAGGGTTTTGCCACCAGCAAAAGAAACAGTTCAAGAAATAGCTCAATAGGAAAGAACCAAAGAGAAGATAAGGCAGGGATAAGCTACTGATCAAGCAGGGAAAATAGAGGTACTGGGACCCAGGCAGGAGTATTGGCTCTCTACAAGTGTTATTCTGTGTGTAGATGGCAACAGAACCGTAAATCATATCTAAACCACATTTGTACATAAACCTTTTAATTGAACTGATTTCACTGTTTAAAGACATTAAGTTGCAGTCAAATTCATTATAATATAGAATCTGTTCAAGTCATATATGAAGCTGTTGAATTTTCAGAAACTAGACTGTAACCAATGATTATTTTATTATCAGTTAATCTGTTGGACACAGTTCTGATAGGGACATCAAACTAGGTTTCACTTGGAGCAGCATTTAATTTCAGTTAGTACATTGGATATTTAGTTTCGCGGTTTAAAAACCTGAAAATTCAATCAGACATTATTGTGTGTAACACTTAACTTAGTACCAGATGGATGAAGCATCCGGAGTGAGGGACCCACCCACCTGTCCTAGATACCCATCTAATTTAAACTCGGGTAATGGCTGATTTATCTGAGGGGGAACACGATGCTGCAGACGTGTTACCACCACAAGAACTCTGGACCTCCGCTACATCTGGCTACCTCTGCACCAGTGGCTGTGTAAGGCCTTGTCCTCCCTGGGCAGAGTCACAGTCGACTGACAGTAATCCACCTGTGTGGGACGCTGTCCAGCAGTGATCAGCAAGGCAGCCTCACAGCACCCATATGGCAAGCCAATGGACAGTGACCCGTATTTGACCAGAGATTTGGGAAGACCGTTTATGTTTTTTCAAATCCCTGTTTGACCCAGCCTGTTTCACTCCCCTTTTCACTTCAACAAAATAAATTGTGTGAGTTTTAGGGAGAACAGGAGGGAGGAGAAATAGATGAGGAAGAAGAATGAGTACAGTGAGACAAAAAAGAAGTGGTATTATTAGGCAGTCGGCTACAGGAGTCTAAATTTAATGGTCTGTTGCTGCGCTGCCCAAATGTGCGCATGGGAACAAAGGTGGTGATGGATAGTGCCTTCAGGTTGCAGCCGCAAAATGAATCATCAAGACTGAAGAGAAATAGATGTGAGTGGCTGTCATCAATACTGGCAGAGGGACTGTCACAGAGCTTGTCTAGCAAGAGGCAATGCATGACAAATAGCATTTCAAGATGGGATTAATATTCTTTATTACACATACTGTCTAGTCTCCATTGTTTAGATATCATTCCTTTCATTTTGAGGAGTACGAGGTTTGGTAGGCATAATTAGATTTACCCAAAGGTTGTGCATTGGTACCAGGCATGTGGAAGACAAATTCCACTGTCTGAAGTGAGGTGATGGATTTGTGATGGTCCTATTTACTACTTATATTCTAGGCCCCCTATCTCTCACACAGGATATTTTAGACAAAGCAAATTCAGTTTCAAATTGACCAACTAACCTATTTTGAACCCCAACCAGGGTCTGGTCTCCAGTCAAGTATCCGATTTTCCAAGTTTGTAAAAGGGCCTGGGCTCCCCAACCCACCCATCCCTCTAAAGTCACTGAGCTGAGCTGGGGCTGGGTTCCTAGAGCTGTTGCAGTTCAACATCAACGTACAATCCACAAGCCCACGCAGGTATTATTTCACCTGCGCCCTTCTGGCTGAGGCCAACAAACCCTGCCTCCCTCTGAACCCCCTGTGCAGGGACAAGGCCCAGAAACCAGGTAGGGCTGTGGGGAACATACAGAAAAGTGGGAAGCAGATTTAGATTTTGAGACAAATACCAGAAAGTCATGGCAAAAAGTTCACTAAACGAGTCCAATGAATAGGCTCATTAAAATGGGAGTACAATGAACTAAGCCATCCGGTAATTAGTATTTTGAGGAGTTACACACATGTATACAAAGATAGATGAGGCTGCGATAGGTACTATTTATTGCTCAACATTCATTCTCCCTCCCTGTTCCGCTTTTACCAGGTGTTGGGCATTTGAAACAGATCTTAGCCATAGGGATGATTGGCGACAGTTGCTTCGCTTTTTTCTCTCACTAAAATAGACCGTAGCAGACGCGACATTGCGCAGCAATGGTACTAGCCAATGATGAATACATTCCATCCTTGTTTTTCCGGTTCAGAGCCCTTCACTGTGCATGATATCCTCACCAGTCTTTCTTACAATCTGAAATAGACTTGAGACATTTTTAATTTGACTAGTCTACTCAGGCTTCCATGTAGGTGGTCAGAATGTCTGTCAGGCTGTGTTACTAGGGACTGATGAACTAAACACGCACTGCAGGTCCTGTACACCCATTGCTGAAGTTGTTTCTATCACTGTGGCTGATTAGACCTCCTGGTCACCTCTGTGGTTAAAGTCATGTCAGTTCGGACTATATTTGTCTGAAAGTCACAGTAGTCTAGAGACCAGTAAAACAAGTAAAAACAGGGATGTTATGTGTGTCCCACTCCCAAATAGGTGCAACAAAAATAACAGAGGGAGGGAGATGCCAGTCAAGCCTCTGTTTGTACTTAACCCGTACAGTTTGAAAGGAGGTCTAATCAATCTCGCGCAGTGTGTGGGTGGACCTGTGGACCAGTAGGGGAACACATATGCATATTTTATAATTTCAACTGAAAGCTGTGACATCTCATACTTTATATTTTTGTTATAGCTCGACCCAAATATCCAAAACACTTCCGGCTTTTAAAACACAGTATTTATGACGGTGGTAGTTGAATTTCTGGTTGCAACCATTCCCCACACTGACAACAATACTTATTCAAAGCTATAGGAAACCCTTCTACTGTCCAGAACAAATAGACCGCCAAGAATGGATTGATGGATGATGATTGATCTCTTTTAAATACCCAAGAAACCCTGAGTACTTAAAGACAGAACAAACTGAAATTCAATGAGTGAATCTCTTTAGCCAAAACACTAGGATCTTAAAGGTAGGTTTATGTCATTTCCAGATGATGGTTTTTCTTCCAGTATTTGTTTAGATCACTGTCTCTCATACTGCACACACACTCGATGAAGATCTCTGGAACCACTACTTTAAGTAAAATCAAAAGAAATTAACTTCCATCTCCGTTTACCTTATTTTGAACTCAGGTCATCCTGGCACAGATTTAAGCAAACACAAAGGGACTCTGAGGAACTAGCCAAGAAGCGGTCAACAGTGTGCAGACAAACCCATTGCAGCCATGGTGCCCAGCCATTATTTCCAACACCTGGCCGGGCTAGGGTACGCAGCAGAGGAAACAAGCAGACCTGTCTGACAAAATCAGGCCTCTGCCTGGTAGCAGGCAACCAGGTGGCAGTGCAGTCCCAGGGATCAGTGGGTCTGTCTAAACATACACACAAACACACAGTACACACATATTCACACAATTCAGCACTTTTTGCTGGGTGTGATTGCACCCTCCCCATACAGAAAATACAGAGAAGTCCCACTACGCCTGTACTGAAACCGTTAGAGCTTGAGCTGAAAACCAAACCAGCGGTGGGAGTGAAAGTTTTGGAAAATGGGAAGAATTGACTGGTAGAAGAGGAAGAAGAGGCTTAAAATGGAAACAATAGCTGGCAAATATAAGAGACTTCAGAAGTTAGAAAGAAAATAGAAATGTTAAATATGATATACACCCAAGTATAAAGGGTAAATAGCATCCCAATCATTCCCTTTGAGGTTCAACTATTTGTAATGGTTTCATTGACGGAGGTACAAGGTATATTCTTTAATTTAATCTTCATTTGGGTCTGTTTCTTAATAAGTACGATAAGCAATTTTGACAGATTAAAGTACATCTAAAATTTCTAATTTTAATTCCCCTATTTTTTGTAGGTTTTGTTCTTATCTGTTTGTTTGTGGCCCCATCCAGCAGAAACCCTGGGCAGATAGTAGAGCAGCATTCCCTAACTTTTCAAGTGGGAACAAGTTAGTATATTTGACCTGACCAGGCATCAGCCCTCCTGACAAAATATCCCATTTACATCAGAGTTTAATGAAATTGAAGTTCTTGCAGAGAGCCTAAATAGTGAGAAAGCACCAGTGTTTAGCCTGGCACTTTTGACTGGAATCGAAATCTAAACTTGTACAAATCCAGTTGCTAGACGGTTTGTCTTATAGCAGGCTTCACTGGGGCCAACCATTCAGATAATGTAGTACAGCGGTCACTTAGCAATATTCATGCATCACTTTGTTGGTTAAGGGATTAATGCGTAAAAGCAAAATTTAGAGAAGACCGACTGAGGATGGTCCACTATTCCAGGTTGTGAGTGTGAGACACAATTGCAGAGCTTTTATTAAAATTTTATTCACTGGCCATTGTCCTGACCTGTAGGCCTGTACAAGCTAGTTTAACACTTCCTTTCTGTTGGAGGAAAAGAAACAAATGTCCAAGTATTTTTTCTTAACATTTTAGGAGGGAGTTCCTTCCAGCTTGAAACAAACAGCACAAAAGGAACATCAATATTTAGGGAAGCTCACTAAAAGCAAGGATTCTAGGCTTATTTTTTAAGACGCGAGCCTTTGAGAGGAACTGAAATGAATGAAAATGCATTACGTGATGATCTGGGAATACTGCTTTCTAAAAGATAGATTGTAAAAAATTTTATTAAATTGTCCTGGTATAGTGTAAATACAGCCAGCCAGTGTGCAAAACTAGACCGAAGTTGAAAATTGTAAAAAAATACAAAAACAAATAAAAAACAAAGTTCAGGAAATGATGGTAGAAATATTTATATTAATGGTTACTGAACGGGAGGGAGAATCTAGTAAATAGAAGAAGTATTAAGATTTAAATGGAGACACCACTGAAGATTTTTTTTGTCTGTTTTTCTTGTTTTGATGTTTTTGGCACTGTGAAATGCTGCTTTTGTGTCACATACTGGTAAGTGTGGTTTATAGATAATACAAAAACAATCTGGCTTTTGTTATTTCTTGTCATTTTAAAACATTTTTAGCCCTACTCTGTGGAAATAGTATATATCTATCATTTTAAAGTGCAACTTATCCTATGGAGTCCTGAAAACCGACAAAATGTGGCTATTAGGCTTCTAGAGAGGTTTGAACAACTGGGCTACCAGTTTCATAGTTAAGCTACTAGCCATGGACACACATGAACATACCCTTCTCAATAAAATAATAAAAAAATTGTCGTTAGATAAAATTAGAAATGATGGGAAAAGGAAAAGCAATGATTGAATTGAATGAAATAAATAAAATTAGGAAAGATAGAAGGTTAAATAAATACTTCAACAGATTATGGTAAAGTCAGAAAAGAAAAAGCTGATTTATGTTTTACTAACTGACCAGAAAGTTAAAGGAGAAGGACCAAATGCTTATTCACATCTTAGTCTGGCTATTTAATATTGTGGGCGTTGATGAGTCCATTCTAATTTGTTTGAAACCTTACATCAGTTTGTCATTTTGAGGTCTACCAGCATGGTACACCAAAAAGTGAAAATAAGTAAGTATTCTTTTTTTGAAAATGAAAAATCATGGGTCCTGATTTATTCTTTTTCTACGTTTCCTGTATTGAACTAGAGATAGAAACATGTTGTGGAATGTAGGTTGGAAGGTAAACCTAAAAACTTGTGAGTTTAGTTAGGGTTTACTAATTCTAGTTTCGAGAGGATACATGATTAAAGTGGAGGTAAATGTTTTAACATATAAAAGGTTATAATAGTGGTTATTTTGGCCTTAAGACCAGTTTGACCTACATTATCTCCACTACAATTATTTAAAATACCAAGACATAACCCAGTGTCTTTAAAAAGAATCAAAGAAATGTTAGCTTTTAATGTATTTTCTCATAAAACAAAGGTCGAAAAGGGTCTAAATTAGATGGGACATCAGTAACCCTCCTTCAAGCTCCCCATTTATTTTTGAGTACTTACCGCATCTTCCACGTCTGTGGTTTGGTGCCTATTTTGTCAAGCCATGAGAGAATTTTGAGTCGATTTCCACCTTAATTCAGCAGGTGAGGAAGGGACAGAACTGTACCAAAGTCTTGAGAAATGAAGGATGATCCTGTTCGGACATGTTATTTGAACCAGCCCTGTTGCACACAAGTACAAGGAAAAGGGGTTGGGACCTAAGAGAGCCAGGTTGAAAAAGGAGGCTTTTGTTATGTTAAAAAGTGCAAAACCCAGGTCTTGTATAAATGTTACCTGAGTTGCTAAGTTCAAACTGTTAGAGGTATTCAAAAGATCAGGCATCCTATTTATTAGGCAAAGGTGCATACAGCCCAGTCTGTCTGTTCTAGAATCCAGAAGTAAGCATTACGCCATGGGTCAGCTGGTGGTGAGTCCTGAGATGGAAAAAATGATTCAACAGCAAAGACCCGAATTGTAGTCCTGGTCGGTTGGTTACTGTGGGCTGCGGCTTTGTGTACCGAACCCCACCC
Source organism: Lates japonicus (assembly GCA_033238685.1). Classification (NCBI taxonomy): domain Eukaryota; kingdom Metazoa; phylum Chordata; class Actinopteri; family Centropomidae; genus Lates; species Lates japonicus. The sequence continues at coordinate 118,198 of BRZM01000687.1, read as the reverse complement.
TGTATAGAGTTTATTTTTCTTGATTTTTCCTCTCAATGACAATTTTGATTTTACAAATTCAGCTTTGATCAAGTGACGGCTTCCCAAAGTAACGCTAGTCAAACCACAGAAGCCAGGACCTTTTTTTTAGTTTTGCCATTGATATTTTCTAAACTAGTTGCACCAGATTCTGTTTCATGAATATCAGTGTACTATTTCCTTCTAGTGAGTCAGCTTCGCTTTGTTCCTGTTCTGCCCACAAACCTGACCTCTCTCTCTCTCTCTGTTCTCTCTCTTTTTCTCTGTATGTTTTCTACTATGACGAAAAGAACTCCAATTCCTCCTCTAGCAAATTGTTTTAGAAAACCTGTGCAAGAATTAAACCGAAACCCTTGGCAAATAAAAACCCCAGGTATTTTCTCCCTTAGTTTAAGTAGTGGGCGGTAATGAAGTACATACCTGAGACCTCAAACCATCATGGTGGTTATCACAAACGCTTTCCAATTTGGTAAAGTACAAATGTTTCGATTTATCCCAGGTTGTGCTAAACTGATGTGGGACTCAGCAGGGTTTCTTCTCCCAGAGAGAACCATTAGTTCATTTTGAAAAGTACATAGATTAATTTGGGCCAAGTATTTGGCCACTTGAGGGATGCATTTGAATCCTCCTATATTATGAATTTTGACTTGTATTTGTAATCACACCTGGTAATTGCTACACAAGTCAATCTAATGTAAATGAAGAGGTGCTATGAGCTTCAGTGAGCACCTACAAAACATCTCAAGATGAGCCACATCAAACATATAAAACCGAAATAAATATTTTATTCAGTTGACAGTTAATTTATATCTGGGGAGAATTTATAGGAAGTCTACTTCACCTCCAGTGAGATCCCTGGGATCTGGGTCTGATTAGTATGTTTTATTCAGATGTGTAAATGTCCTGATACACAAAACAAGGAGAGTGTGGAAAATACCAGCGATGAGTCTCACTCTACTAACAAGAGGAGTTCTATGTCACACCATTTATTGTAACGCTTTAGGTTCTCCTGGTGACATTTAGGTCTTGAGGGCTCTTTCTCCCTCCCCAGCGCTACAGGTCATGCTTTGACACAATTTGATCTCTCTGGGGTACAAAAACTGACACTACGAAGAAACGTAAAAGGAAACACAAGGCACCTGGGGAACTGCTATATCTAGGAGAAACCACAGGCTGGGGGTTGAGTAACCCGTGGTGGTCTAGTTCAGTGTGTGTGAGAGCGGCCGATCTCCACTCACCAGTGCTCCTTGTATTCTTCCCTCAAAGCCCCACCTCCACGCTTGAGGCAGTGATGAGTTGTCCAAAAACCAGTGCTATTGAAAAAATACTGAAAATCATAAAAAAAAAGAAAAGTTATTGGGACGACAAATAAATCTGTGTATCAGCCCAGCAGATGAAATAAAGTAAGATTGTAATTTTTGTGTTTAGGTTTCTTTATTTTCAGTAAAACTTTTTCTAATGTCAATACTTTCAGTGCCAAAACAACTTTCACCTAAATAGAAACAGCATATCACTGTTCTAGCTCCAAGTTAGATGATTGTTAATATTTAGAAGCGTAGTCATATTTATATTAGCAAACAGCTTGGTGATGAGCAGAATGTCTGATCCTTAAGACCACAGTAATTAGGAAGGTAGGGAAAAGCCAGAAACATCCTATGGAATCTGGTGATTTTAAGGTCCTGGGGTTTTTCAGGTGTCTGGTTGGTTGAAATTAGACCTGGAACAAAGTGGCAAAGAAAGCAGCTCCCAGGTGGGAAGAAACAGTGAGGGACCACTGCCTCTCTGATCACAGGTCGAATCATCATTCCCATATTCTGTGGTGGTTTCCTCTCGTAAGGACCAATGAAACTTCCTTAAGTTTTATTAATATCGAGGTCACACCCAGCAATTATCACGAGCAGCCTCAGGGTACAAACAGAAACATATCCTGATTCATCACAATGGGTGAAATGGGGGACAGCCAGGATCAGATGGGCAGGTAATGACTGAGGAGGGAAGTTTTACCACAGCAGCCATTAAGGGTGGGGACAGCTGTCTGTCGAAAAGCAGTTATGCTGCATGGAAATGATACTAACCGCTGAGTATTGGTGAGGGGAAAGAGAGAGGTGGGAAACCCTCCGCAGTAGGAAAGCCTGAATATTGTTGTATCTTGAACACAAACCAAGGAAGGCCAATCAAATTTGGCCTCTCATGCATAGTAAATCCATAGAGTTTGAGAGGCAGCTTACATCCTGATAAGCTAGTCTAGATGCATTAAGGGCAGCCACATTATATTTCTCGAACTTTCTCTCTCTCTTTGTAACTTGCTAATTGAAAGTCAGAAGATGAAACACAAAGAAGTTCCTCTCAAATTATTCTACAAATGTAGAGTATACTGGGAGGGGCCCTTGAACATATTCCACTACCCAAAAAAAAGAAAAGTGAGTTGTAAATATAATCATAATTTTAAACACCAAAATAATGTAATATAATTTAGCCAATCAAGCAAATAGGACATGTTATAGTCATTTCCTAAGGGGTTACTGAGGATGTCACACACATCTAATATTGCTAATTTGGGAAACAAACATTTTAGCTAGCTAAATTGGCTAAAACACTGAATCCAGTAAACTATACAGGAAACATGTATAAGTCATTCACCAGGTAATTCTTAAACATAAAGAGAGCCAGATTAAAGCAAAAAAAGCAAAATAAAACAAAATTGATCAAAAGAATATGGTTTGGAGAAATGGTTCAGGAGTAACTGTGGAATATAAAATATTCCTAAAGGTTACAGGACATTTATTCAATAGAGAAACTATTGGCCAGGTGAAGCCTATTATCCTGTGAGCAGCAAACCAATCATTCTATAGCTGAGGGAGAAACCAGATGATATCTAGAAGTTTGTATTTTAAAGGTGTGTGTGTGTGTGTGTGTGTGTGTAAAATGCTACTAACAAATAAATAATATATTGTGGAGACATTGAGTGTATCTAGAATATATTTTATTTGTAATTGAGTATTCTGAAATGAGTTAAATTTGTTTTATTTCACCCATGCCTAAAATGAACAGACAGGTTCCAGCGGTGGCTGATAGTATTTGTTTGTTTTGCTCTGTCACCTGTTTTGCCTTATCATCCCTTTAACCCAGTTCCAGACAACATCTACTGATGATTTATATGGAGCGCCGTTTGACACTCCTCATTTAGCAAACTGCAGGAGTAAATACTTGAACCCATTAAAACAAATGTCATACACCATTTTATAAATTTAAACAGAATCATTCTCATTCTTACTCTTATAATCAAAACAGGCTCTGTTGGATTTTTACTGAGCTGCGTGGAGTGCTTGGGGCTGAACACTGATCTGCAGGATTATGAAACCAGCTAAATTTGTCTTGGTCAGCAGGTCCCACCAGAGAATTTATCCGGGAGACAGGGAATGGTGTATGTGAGAGAATCTGATTTATCTCCTTTAGAAATGGGAATGAGATCTAAAACTATGATGAAATAGACAGGAGCCCCATTTTAAATTTAGAATTTGAATCTCATTGAAATTAAAAAAAATAATTAATTATTTTTTATTAACTGGAACTTCTGTTGTAAATTGATTTAATGATTAAACGAATTTATTTTGTGGTACCCATATAGTGCCGACTATACAACAAAACTTGTACTGTGATGGGGAAAATACAGTTTACATCCCACTTACATTTCAAGTGAGAGCTAACCAATCGTCGGCATATTCAGGTTGATATCTGATTTCATTGCTGAAGATGTACAAAGTATTTATTTTAGGGAGCAAGCCTGGGATTGAACAAGGCTGGCTATCAGGCTTGAGAACCAATACACAAATTTAGAGAGGCTGAGGCTTTATTCCTCCTGTGGGTGACGGACCAGCAACCAAAATATCTCCAAATACTGGGACGGCAAATGTGCTTTTTTAAAGTGTGTAGTTAAGAATAGCCCCACAATGGGCCTGCCTCCTCATTTCTGTTGTCCGAGTATTGCATGCTTAGGCGGTGGGGGATAGAAGGGAAGTGCAAGACAGGAATATTTATAGGGTTTGATTCCAGTCTTTAGAGACTTGAGTGGAATCAGGGTTGATTTTCAAGCAGGACATCCAATCACTCCATCCAGGAGAGAGAACTGGGAGGTAGCCACTGAAACTCAAGGTCCCACACCTGAGGTTATTGTGCCAACAAACCACTGTGGGCTCTGGGGTGGTTGGTGATGTGGGCAAAGAAGAGCGTAGCTGACAATGGAGTGAGCCAATATTTAAGAGTTTACCCTGTGGGTCTGGAACTGAGTGATTAAAGGACTGACTTTGAAGGCCTTTGAGTACAGTGCATGGCAGGACCAAGTATTCTTATCATCTTCATTCTGTCAACCAGCATCACTTTGATGGTGAGTTGACCCCACCGACAGAGACATCATTGTTTGACGTATGTAAATAAAACCTTGTGTACAGGTTTACGGTTCTGAAACATTTATGCTTTACTTTGTGGGAAGGTGGCTCAGGTTGATCTTCTCCGCATCCTGACACTCCTCCTGGTCACCCCCACCAAGATGAGCAGGAGCGATTTAGCAAATAATGATTCAGCCTGATAAGCCAATCAGGTATGCATCCTTGGTTCCTCTCCCATCCTCTCTCTTCCGCCTAGCTGGCAGCTCATCACTTTGTGGCTCCTCATCTTTACCTACTCCATGGGTCCATAGCAGTCAAATAGCCCTACCAGGACCTGAAACCTCTGGTCACATCAAAGTTTTAAGGCCTTGTCTAAATCCATCAGGAGCCATTCGTAAAAGACAAGTCCATGAAATAAGATGCCCCAGGTTGAACAGTTAATAGCAGCTTGGGTGTACACATCCCAAGAATCTAATGGTTCAGAACTGCTGAGGCAGGGTCTGGCAGCTCACTACCATCTGTTTGGTTTCTACATCCCCAGAGGTTAAGCCCTGCCAACATCCACCGTGGCACTCACCCAGGGACTGCTGCTAATTCCAGGCCCACCAGGAAGACTGTATGCCCAAACTGGAAAGGTTCTGTCCCTTTCCTAAAATGTGTTGACTTTCATCCAGCTGGGCTAAGCGCCTGGTGAGGCAGAAGTTATGCAGAGATGATGGTGGAGAAAATATATGAGGAAGAGCAAATGCCTTTCAGCTGGAGTGGAACCAGTCTCCATATTCAAAGAATTTGGGAGGGAGAAGCCTGGTCAACTGGGAGTTTCGGAAGAGGCTAGGCAGCAAGTGGTTCCGGTAAATTGGGAACCACCTTGCCTGAGTAACTCTTCCTTGCCTCTTCAGGGATCCTAGGCTGCAGCCACAACAAATGGCGATTCTAGTTTCCCAAGAGGAGACCCTGAGAGAAATGGCAGAGGTGGGCCTCTGTCCCCTGGTCATTGGGACACCCAGATCCATTTCTCCGTGTTAGGCAAAAACGAATTCCACTTCCAAACTGCCACCTCCGCCTAGATTTAATTTTGGTTGGCTCTGGGGGTCAGTAGGCCTATCAGACGTTTTCCACAGCAACAACAATCTGCACCATAGAAGGGTATTGCACGCTTTGTGGAGCCTGGGTAGCACAGAGCAAAACAGATTAACGTATGATGGAAGGGTGAAAGTGTGACTATGGGTTTGACTGTTTTATTTCCCAGGTTATTTTGGAAACATAAGAAATGAGGCGTTAGGTGTGAGAGCAAGAGGAGGAAACAGACAGAGAATAATTTGTTGGTTGCTAGAGTGGCAGCAACTATTGGAGCTTGGAGTGATCCCACCAAGGTTTCTACCCTATTTCATATGAAACACAGACTGCAGGTCAAATGAGAGAACCAACAGCAATACATTCACTAGACACCTTAGCCTGGGTGAGGGTAACAAAATTTTCAGGATTTATCATGCCATCAGACTGCTACTACCTTGAGGAGCGGCATTTCTAGCCCAATGATGACAAAGCCACAAGAATTCAAGTCATGAATCTGGAAACTAACAAAACAAGTCTGGGAAATGACAGGGACACTCTAGCCTTAAGCTGGCCCTGATAAACTTTTCGTTCCTTTGAGAAAACCTAAGAGTGTACTTCCCACCTTGTTTCTCCACATATTTTACCCCACCCAGGACAGGCTGTATATAAAACAAAGGTATCTTGACCTGGTCCCAATATACACAAACAATTCCACCCCACCCTCAGCCATTCTATATAGATACAACCAGACCTCTGTTGTGGTAGGTCAGGAGTCAGAGCAGACAGCCCTAGGCCCTGTGCTTGATGTTTAAGACCTTGGAAATACAAAGACAATTGAACCAGACAATAATCTTACTAAGGTGCTGTTACTGGGCCCAGGAAAGTGATCCTCCAGCAGAAGTGAAGGACACCTCATGAAGTCCCCTAAAGTTTCTGAAGGTTGCGTAGGCTCACAGCAATTATGTTCCCCATAGGGCCTGTATTTATGGAGACAGTTTGTCACCTCTATTTCAATTCTTGGAGTTTAGAGGAATACAAGCCTTAAATATACACTGACACTACAAATAGAGCAGCAGCCCAAAAGGAGCAGTGTTGTCTGTTGTCCTTCAGATTTCTAAATTTGCTTCTGGGCTTTATTCTCACCTTTGACTAAAGATCAGTTGCTTATGTGGGTTAATAACCTGCATCCCACCGTGTCAGTACAATCATAGACATGATAATAACTAACAAATATGTTCCTTTTTGTTGAAATGTTGCAGCAGTAACCTGTCAACGGCACCTCTTAAACATCCTGGACTATCTTACATACATATGACCATCAGACTCTACAGTAGATCAGTGGCACCACCATTCCACTGTCTGGCAGCAGCTGAGGGGCCGTCTTAGTAAAATGACAGCTTTTTAATTCTCCTCCCGTGGACCCCTTTGTTGACACAAAAGTCCTGGCATAATATCTCACCATCTAAGGCATGTTCTTGACTGTTAGCGAGGAATTGAGGTTTCTACTGACCACAGTAGGTCTGATGTCCAGTGTCAGCACCTCTGCATACAACCCATTGTTTAGTGCAAGAAATGATTTGGGACGAGAGACATTATACAAATCAAATTTTTCTATTTAAAGCTGACCTGCCAAGGCTGATTATAGTCCAGTAGACTGTTGATTACTAGTTCACAATCTACAAACCATAATGAAAGACCCAAGATTTCTTAACCATTATTTTCTCATTGAGTATTATTTTATTAGAATTAAAATATGGAGAGAACACAACACAAGTCACTGGATAACCAGTGATGTGTTCACTTTCCATTATAATATTGCTATTCATACACACAAATTCTAGGTCATATTCCAATGAAGTTTTCTTGGTATATTTTATATAAAATGAATTTATGCAGTTTCATACACTACATACATACTTAAGTTTGTTTCTTTATAAAAATGAAAATTCTATGATAGTTTTTGTTTGAAATCTTCATTTCTGTGTTTTCACTCTTAAATGTCTGATGTCTGACTCTTAAAATGTGAAGAAACACTCAGTCACTTATGCCTGCTCATCAGTGTTACTGAAATTATGTAAACTGATAATGAAACTGATAATGTAACTTTTTCAAAGCACTTTAACTATTCTTGTTTAGTCCAGTCCATTGTGCTTCAGTCACTTCATCAGTACTGAAATCATGCTGCCCTCCAGTGACACAAAATGTGAAATGCTGCCATATGTTGAATCCAAAATTTGAAATTAGTAGCTCTCTTGTTGTAATGACTGACTTTGTGAAACTTTTTAAACATAAATTTTAGTACAAAAAAAATGAGAGAAACTGTGGTAAATCAGGTGCAAATGTTCAAGATGTTCACTTTTTTCCCTGAGCTGTAGATTTCAGAAGTAGCTAGACTACAAGACCATCAGTTCTTTCCTTTTGTTCATTTCAGGCCATCCTGAATTTGGCACTTCTTCTGTGCTTGAGAGGTTTTGGGGTGCTTAAAGCCCTTTGTTAAAATGCAGACATACAGGTCGGGACCACAGGTATTATCGTCCATTGAAGGGGTTCCAACTTAGTGTCCTGTCTCATGTTTAGAATCACTGTTTTTCAATATGAAACCCCAATCTTTGACTAACCATACCCAAGTCTTTGAGTGTCTAAACATGATGACAATGGAGGAGTTTAATCATACATCAGCTGCTATGAGTGGATATTGTACTGCAGGTGTGCATACTGAAGGAAAAATAAATGACATATGTTGTAACTGAATGTCTTGGTAGATATGTTGATAAAAATTGTAACTCCAGCAGCATTGAGCAAATAAGTGTTTCTTAAAACATATTTTCTGTTGCAGATTCATTTAATACGTAATCAATGAATGTCACATAAGATGAATATTGCAGATACTGTGATTAAACACACACACTCTTCTATTAGAATATGAACCATCTAAACCGATCTGACTCCTTTTTCTACCAAGTCCGGAAAGAATGTCAATTATTTGTTTGTTTGTTCCCATTATAGTGTTTGCAGATTTTCAGCAGTGGTCAGAGTTCATCCTTAGCAATCATAACACTACCAACTCTCAACTATTTTTCAGGTCCTCTGCAGCTTGTTGCATGTAGAATGAAATGCAGAAAAATATAACATGCATACTGTCACAGGTGTGTCCCATGCTGCTAACTATGCTGCCTGACAAACAGAACAGCAGCAGGGACGGCAAATGAAACAGAGAGGCTGCCACAGTGCTCATAGCCACAAGCCTGTCAGAACTTTGCTCTGTTGTATTTTTCCATGTGTCTGAATTGTGCGCCTGCTCATTCACATTCGAACAGCCAGGGGAAGAGGTAGGGTTGGGAGTTGAGCAACACATCAAAAGCCAGTTAAACAGTGAGCCTCTTCAAATCAGCATAATCCATGACACCATGTTTGTGTCTCTCATCCCTCTGTGAATCTGTGTCGTCTTCTTCATTCTCTGTCTCAAATGTCAGAGGCCCAAGAACTTTCCACCAGGGCCTCCTCCACTGCCAATACTGGGGAACTTGTTGAACCTCAGCCTAGACAACCCCATGAGGGACTTTGAGAGGGTAAGAAAAACAATGACATGAATTTATACTCCTGATCATCAGCCACGCACATTCATGCCTGGGAGCTGTCCAGTATACACAAAGTAACACACTCTGTAACTGAGCTGCTCCATGGCTGTGGCTTCCCACATGTTGTGTTAACAAATTGAATTGTGTGTATTTTGAATTGCTGAGGCAGTCTGTTGCTTCAAGGCTACAAGTGACACTGGCTGACTAAATGTTTGGAGGTTCTGTTCTAATTAAATGCAGAGGCATATTGGGAAAAATCTTTTCTAAGAGAAAAGTCTGCTCAACAGTGCTGATGTTTTCTTGACTGAACAGTTGATTGGCTGTAAAGTAAATCTGTTGATGGCAGACCATTCATCCTAAAATAAATAGGTTAAAAGTCAAGTCAAGAAGCTGATTTTTAACAAGTAATTCCTCCTCTTAGTTGTCAATTAAAAGCAGATATATTTCACGCTGCATTTGGCAATGATTCATAATCATGTTAAAGGTTTCTCACTGGCTCTTTCCTAGTTGAGGAGGTGCTATGGGAATGTCTACAGTCTGTTCCTTGGTCCCAAACCAGCTGTAGTCATTAATGGGGTCCAGGCCATGAAGGAGGCTATGATGACTAAGGCTGCTGATTTTACTGGATGACCCCAAGACATTTTTGTCAGTGACCTCACCCAGAACAGTAAGACAGAGAGATGAGGTGTCATAGGACGGAGGATGGAAAATCACCTAAGATACCTGTTTAAGCATCATATGCCCATATCCATGCCTGTTGTAGGACAACCTTGAGTCCTCAAGTTATGTTCCACAACGCAGCCTCCAACATTATCTGCCAGGTTCTGTTTGGTACACGATACGATGATGACTTCATCAAAGTGGTTGTTCAGTGCTTTAAAGAAAACTCCAAGATAGCTAACGGGCCATGGGCTATGGTGACTTACAATATGTCTGTAAGGTAACAACTTCAGTGTGGTAGTGAGATTCAATTTAAGTCACTGATTGTTGCTATTTGAAGTGCGTGAAGCTGTGATGCTCTTCCAGTTCCAGAGATGGAAAGAAGTCAAAAACAAAAAGAAATGGATGTTTATGACAGAACTAGAACTATGCAGAAACAGAGCTTGAAAGGCTATTAAACTTCTGAAAAACTCTGTCGTCTGTTGGTACAGTGATACATCAAATGCTGTCCTTTTTGAAATTGGAAGCTGTAAATCTTTTAATCACATTTGAATTTTAGTTTGTAACAGTTTTAATTACCAGCATTAGCAAACAGCTTTTGTATACATTAGCAGTGCAGAAAAAACAATGTCCCACTTTTTCCCCAGCCTTTAACTTTTCGATTTTAGATCAAATCTGGATTTCACACAGCAATGTCCTGCACATACCCTCTGCTTTGTGACACAGGCTGCAGGAATCCTGCTTAGTTTTAGCTAACATTGGCTAATTTGATGTCATGTAGGCTAGCCACAGTATATGCGAGTGACTGACTTTCCTGTCCAACATTCCTTACAATCATTTGAATAGGGATGGACCGTACCTGCCTAATCATATATTTCAAAAAGTAAAAGCAGTGTTTAAATATAAAAAAAATAAATAAATCTAAAACAATAAAATGCACAAAAAGCACAGATTTAGTTTGGAATCTAACTTTTTGCAGCAAAGTTTAAACATGTCACCGTTCACTGTTAAACTGAATGTAAATTCATCTGCTCCTCACAGCTGTATGACTTCATTCCCATGATTTAAAACCTACCACTACCATTATTTTTAATGTGCTAATCTGTCTTTTGATTCCACTGAGAATCACCAGTCAGAAATGTTATATTCCTGTACAAAGGCTTTGTCCTGGAACTTTCCCTCCTTGTCGGTCAGTGAAAAGAGAAAAAATATCTATTTCTCATTTCTCAGACGTGTAAGAAACTTGCAACTCGTCTGATTACTGAACACAAAGACACCAGAGTCCCTGGGCAACCACAAGACTTTCTTGACTGCTATCTGGATGAAATGGATAAGGTGTGTGTCATGCAACCACAGTATTTAGATGAAAGATAAAGACAGGGAGAATCAAACATTGAAAAAAAAGAATGGCTCCTCTTTTTGTGAAGATCGACTAATCATGTTTGTTCTGGATCTCCACTTTGCTGGGACTGACACTACATCCAACACCCTGCTCACTGGCTTCCTTTACCTCATGACCTACTCCCACATACAAGGTTCACCTGGCTGACTGTGATCCTATTATTCTGGCTTTTGTTCAATTCTTTCATGTTAGCTGTGGTATGTCGTTTTATATGTTCTTCATATTTGTCTTTGTTTTTATTAGAGAGGTGTCAGCAGGAAATAGACCACATGTTGAAAATGAAGACTCAAATCACTTATGACGACAGACACAACATGCCTTACATGCAGGTGCATAATTAAACAGATTTCTCTGAATAGTTTTGGTATTTCATGTGCAGATCTGGGTCTGAGTAGCATCATTGGTATGACACATTCAGTGACAGATACAGAAGATGTTAATTTCCTGCTGAAGTTTCTCAACTGAAAAGTGATGAAAACTTAAGTTTAATCTTTATGAATCCAGGCTGTAATCCATGAAATCCAGAGGATAGCCAACACTGTCCCTCTTAGTGTCTTCCACTGTACAACAAAAGACACAGAGCTTATGGGATATTCCCTACCCAGGGTAAGAAGCAACTGAAAGCCAGATCATTGTGCTGTACCTTTTTAGTTTAGTTAGTTTAGTTTAGTTTTGTTGGAAAGATAAAAAATTCAAAATAACTTCAGCTCTGTCCTTCTCCCTCTGTGCTCTTACTGTTGTCCCATTTTCCCCACAGGGTACATTGATCATCCAGAACCTGAACTCAGTGCTGAATGAGGAGGGACAGTGGAAATTTCCTCATGAATTCAAGCCTGAAAACTTCCTGAATGACCAGAGAGTGTTTGTTAAACCAGAAGCATCCATGCCTTTCTCTGCAGGTATGAGAGCCTGAATCCCAGTGTCTCTGTCCTCTATTTTAAGAACTGTACATGACTTACTGATTGAAAATGATCTCTCAGGATCTCGTATGTGTCTTGGAGAGGGTCTGGCTCATATGGAGCTCTCCCTCATCATAGTGACTCTGCTGAGGAAGTTCACGTTCATCTGGCCCGAGGATGCAGGACAGCCAGACTACACGCCAGTGTATGAGGTCACTCTGTCTCCCAACCCTTATTGCATGAAGGTCCAAGTCAGGGCCACACAGCAGACTATCTGCAGAAACAATAAAGATTAATCTAAATGGACACAAGTGCCCAATAACACAACAAATACAATACATGTTTGTCTGTCTTCTGTGCATGAGGGTGTGTGTTTTTGTAGGGTATGAAATTATGAATGACTGATTTGGAATTTTGTTTAAAACGCCCTTTCAAAGAGACAAACTTCCATTGTGACTGCACCCAGAGTGCAGATGAGTGAGTATAAAAAAATAAAAAAAATTATTGTATGGACAAAATTAAAGAATGATCTTGTCAATGTACCATTACACTGGGCACTTAAATTTGGGGGCAAAAAAAGACAACATCTGGGTAATGGCTCACCCAAGTGGACAGAGTTTGATATTACATTTAAAAAACATCCCATTTTTAAACTAGTGGCATGGCACCGCTTCATGTGGAAAAAGTATAAATGTATTTATGGCAAGTAAAAGTCAGTGAACCTTTTGGAATGACCTGGTTTCTGCATTTATTGGTTCTTCATCTAAGTCACAAGTACACACAGTGTACTTTAGCTAATAACACACAATTATAATCTTTTGTGTCTTTATTAAACATTCCTACTGCTGGTGGGAAAAGTAGCCTTGAATTCAATAACTGGACAAACTTTATTTGGCAGCAGTAACCTCAAATAAAGCAAACAAGCACTGCTAGTAGCTGCAGATCAGGTCTGCACAAGGTTCAGGGGGAATTTTGGACAGTTCTCTTCAGACTTTTGACCTTATGGTGGGAGGGGGGTTGCTGTGGTTGAACTCAGGTGTGGTGTTGCACAGTAATCCAAAAAATGTCTCATTACCATATCACATGACTTTCTAACATATTTGTGAATCACTTAAAATTACAGTAACCATATCAAATATACATAGTGCTGTATGGTATGTTATAGGTTGCTGTTGTCTTTGACATAAACAGGAGTTACAGTTTGCATCACATCTTCCAATAAGTAGAGAACACTGTTGTCCCACCACACTATGCCATTCCCCTTTTTTATATTACACTCGTTTACGCTTGTTCTCCTCAGTATTTATTCATCATCAGAACCATGACACCACATCTCTTTTCAGTATTGAGTGCAATGCCATTTCTCTGGACCGAGGCGACCATACCCAGAGTGAATCTGGGAAAACACTTGGCGCTTCAGATGAAAGAAGTTTTCCTTTTGTGTACATGTCAGTCAGTCAGTGAAGGACTGAGGGAACACAGTGTTCTGCTGCTGCTGCTGCTGTGTGTGTGTGTGTGTTTGTGTGTGGAGGTGGGGGTCCTTGGATTGGAAGAGGCAGCAGGGTGCACTGTAAGGACTACTAAACCACAGAGGCATTGTTACTGTGCCAATGGGGAGCCAGCCATTTATGCTGATATCTTTGTTAGGCTCAGTTATAGTGCTGAAGTGAAGCATTTATTGGTTGAAAACTGCATTGACGTTAATTTTCTGTTTTCTATCTGGACCCTATATCAGACACAAACAACATAAACATGGTTAAGGACAATATTCAGAGCAAGAGAAGAGAGAAAGTCAGGGACTGACTTCAACCATCTTCCCAGATTCACCTTCCTTTTAAATGCAAACCAAGCTGCAACAGCATCAGTGACGTCCACGTCCCTGAGAAACTATAACCATGCAGCCTGGCAGGACTCAGAAATGCTGAGCTCCTCTATTTTAAAACATCTGGTGTCTCAAATGGTCAAGTGGGAATAATGTGCCTGAGCTGGAGGTCAGGAGCGTCAACATTAATCTAAACAGGTCACTGAAACCTGAGGTCACTGCTATGATTTATGCACAGAAGGATACAACCATGGAAACTCTGGGGTTTTAGTGCTGTAGTTCATCCTCCACTGTCAGAAATGATACTAGTAAACAGTCTTCATGTATTCAAACCCGAATGTAATAACATGTTTAGGGCTCTTTAAAGTACAATTGTGATGTACATACTGAGATAAGAAAAAACTGTCAAACCAACATAATGATTTTTTTTTATTATCAATCTGTTGTCTTTCAAAATGCTTCTATCATGTGGTCTGATAAGGTTGTCTGTCATAATCTTTAATATAAAAACAACTAATGTAGACCACAAGATGCTGTCCACAGCTGCAGCACATCCTGTCATGCATAAAGAGATAAAACAAACTTTACCCAAGTGTATCAGGGCGATCAATGGTATTAGAAAGCATGACCTGCCTATCACCCCTCCACCCTCCTCTGTGTCTGCCTCTCATCAAACACTACCATTAATATTTGATCGGCAGCTGTGTCAGAATGCTCCTCCCAGCTCCGCAAGTGAGGCTCTAACACATGGATACGGAGAGTGATCGGGAAAGAAGACAATTCAATCAAAGAGAGGCTGTGTGGGGAGATCAGTTCTTAAACTTCTGCATGGTTTGAGGGATTTGTTTCTCACCAGATTTGTATAAGCTGGTTAGCCCAGTAAAGAGCTAGCATTGTATGTTTGCTACAGGCCACAACTACCAGTTGAGAACAAGCCCCAACGAGAGCAAATAAGTAACGTGTTCATAAAATCCTTCCTAATAAAAATAAACCATAAAGTCAGACTTGACCTGGACTATTACCAGTTAATGCCCAACCATTGTGACAGCCCTGCCCTGTCTGTGTGAAGCATGTCTTAACGACACTCTCATACTTTCCCCTGGAAAATGCACCTAAATGAGTTGGTGAAGGAAACTGGCTATTACCTGTTAATTACAATGTTTGTGTAAAAGAACCACGCCAGGACATGCTGTTCTTAAGGGCCTGGACAGTTGGTTTTCAGGGGCAGATGAGTGCGGGGGCAGATGGGTCAGGGTGGTGTGAACTGAACTTAACTATTACCAAAGTGTAGCTGCGATTCTTAAGGTCTGACTTCACATACCTGATTTTTTTTAATTTAATTGTTCATTTCAGTCTAATGTTTCAGTCAATCTATAAATTCATCAGGTTACACAAATAACAACATCAGTTTGTTTATGTAGTCTGTCTTTCACAAAGTTATGTTCTGTTTAGGGGCTTCAGCCCTGTTGCAGGGCAGGTTTGCATCACTGGGTCTTAGTAGTGAAGGGTTGGACACTGTTAAGATAAAATAATTCTGCAGTAAAGAAGTGCAGTGAAGAAAAGATAAATGAATTCATTTCATTTGTGATTTTAGCTCATCCTAAACTTACCTGAGCAGGTGGTAGGTTCCAGTTAGGTCAGACTGAGGAGGTAAAATCTTCTTCTGTGAGTGACTTGATAAACTTGAGAGACCTGTTGAGCCCTCTAGATAATCTGGAGCCTAAATTTCACTTTTGGCAGCCTGTACATTGCTCTAACCTGAAGTGAGGAGGCATGTGGAGGTGTGCTGTGCTGCTTTTACCACTAGATGGAGCTGGACATTAATGTCACTGCTACGAAGGTGTCAGTTTGAGCTGGAGCTGCTCAGTGACTTACTAAGGTTTTTGGAGTAAACGCTGGAAAAACAAGCTGAAAGACAGGGTGCGAATGTGACTATTTGATTGAAATACACCACCAAATGTTCCAGACCATGAACTTAAGTTAACACCCATGTAACAGCTACATTTTTACAAAGATGTTTCAAACTTGCAACTAAGCAATTACATGATTAAAAAAACACGATCTGCAGTGATTCCACACAGACACTAAAACTGCTCAGTTCATTTGTGTGTAAGTAAAATACTAACAAGGCCTCTCTTCTGATCTTTACAGTAGATATTTGTTATTACCTACAGTACATCTTCATTGCCTGGTGTCTTCGCTGACAGCAGTGAGGCAAGGTTTATATGGCTGATTTACACTCCCAGCAGATGCATGTCTGCACTAGACTGAAAAGAGGCTTTTGGGTTTCACATCTGCAGTCTGAGTGTGAAGGAATAAAGCAGGAACAAAGCAGTTACTACAAAGCCCAGTCACCATTGACCAGTAAATCAAAGGCATTTCTACGCTGGGTTACAGTGTATCATCTTATGCCAGCGCATTGGGTTAATTGGGACCAAACCAGATACATTTGTAGCAAAAATGCCTCGATTAGGGGGCCCTAAGATGTGAGATCATGTGAACAGACCACCTGTGGGGCTTTCATTGGTATTTCAATATCATTCATGTCAAGGCCTCTGCACTCGCTGACACAGCTTGAGCTGAGGGAGAAGATGTTTCAATTCAGGCTCTGCAAAAAAAACCAAACACAAGACGCAGGGGCTCTGGCAGGTTTCAGCTCTGACAAACCCAGAAAAGAGAGAGGGGTTCCAAAATGCTCTTTCAATTGTAGGACGTCCATCAAAGCATCCAAATGGGGACGTTTAGGGGGAACCTTGGCACATCAGACAGACACTCCTAATACACACCACCTTTATTCTAGGCTGTTAAAAAAGAAAGATCAAAGTTTCTGCAGATGAAAAGGGTCCGTTCCCTGCATTTATACCCCCATTCACCCACTCCCTCTTTTACTAAATTAAGAAAGCGGGCTTCGGCAGGCATGTGAAGAGGACTTTAACAATTATGGAGATGCTCCAACTCAACCCCTGCCTCTAATTACCGGTCTCTGATGGTTAAAAGGGCTTCCTTTTTAGCCAGGACTCTCAAAAGCTGCTATTGCTGCTGCCATCCTCAACACGGTGACCACAAGGAACCACAAAATATGCCTGCACGGGTTGGGGAAACAGAAAAGCCTCCCTTGCCTGGGAAAACACTGCAAAGTTACACAGATCTTGAGATTTATCAGATGTTTTATTGTCAAAATAAAGGTCATATTTGCTTTCTCAAAAAAGAGACATCTACACTTTGTACAAATTTACAATAGCTTATAAAGTTTTCTTTTATACACAAATGTACATGTTTTTACATAAGCTTTATATAAATACATTTGAAATTACAAAATGAATGACCCGTAAAATACTTGGGCACTATTAAGGCTTAATTTAAACTATCTTTGATGTGATTGAATTATACAATGTTATCTGGCACTATGTAGATAAAATGGTAATAAAAACCCAAATGCTCTTTGTACGAAGCTAATTAGGAACAAAACTGTCTTTCTGCCTACAACAAGTAATGCCCAGTTTAAAAAGCCTCAGCCTGTACCTCTAATACATATGAACAGGCAGGAATTAACCTGTGTGAATGCCAGGTACATTGTTTCAACCACTTCTCCCCACAGAGGTGTGTGTGGACGATGGGAGGAAGGAGGGGGACACCTCAGCAGCAGTTCATTACTATGCAAATTGCTTAAGACGGGGAGTGATGGGTTATCTCCCAAACAATTAGCAGTCCTCATAAGCTGCTTTTGTTTTCTCATTCAAACCTGGGACAATGGCATCTGCTTGGGGCACGACACGGAGCTGGCTGTGCCTGACCTCCACGTCAGTCCGGTGCTCACGTCGCTGTACATGGAGCCGCTGGTGCCTTTACTGCCCCAGCAGCATCTGGTGCAGAAAGTCCTCCAAGAGTCCAAAGTTTTACCAGACCAGATCCACACTCCGGACGTGATGCCCACCAGAAGGCACATAAAGTACTTTAACATAAAAACTGCATAGTCCGGACTCCTGCGGTCCCGCTCTAATAAACAGTTGGAGCAGTTGTGTGTGATCTCCCAGGTCTGCCTGTTGTGCTGCTCGTAAAAGTAACAGGCGACTATAATAGTTGCTGGCACAGTGTAGAGCACTGTGAAGATGCCTATCCTAATCATCAGCTTCTCCAGTTTGTCAGTTTTGGTGCCGCCTTGTTTAATGACGCTGCGGATCCTGAACAGGGACACAAATCCGGCCAGGAGGAACATAGTGCCTATGAATAAATAAATCACCAAAGGGGCCAGAACGAAGCCCCGCAGATTGTCCAGGTTCTGGTTCCCCACGTAGCAAATGCCAGCCACCGAGTCCCCATCAACGGAGCTCAGCGCCAGGACGGCGATGGACTTCATGCTGGGGATGAGCCAGGCGGCCAGGTGGAAGTACTGGGAGTAACTGGCGATCGCCTCGTTGCCCCATTTCATCCCGGCCGCGAGGAACCAGGTCAGGGACAGGATGACCCACCAGATGGAGCTGGCCATACCGAAAAAATAAATGAGGAGAAAGACCACGGTGCAGAGTGCGGGGCCGGTGGTCTCATAGTGGATGTGTTCCACGTCGAACTCCCGGTTACACGCTACTTTCTCGTGCCCTGCGATGAGTCTGACAATGTAGCCGATTGAAACGAACATGTAACACGCTGAGAGGAAGATGATGGGTCTCTCTGGGTACTTAAAGCGCTCCATGTCGATGAGGAAAGTGGCGACGGTGGCAAAAGTTGACACGAAACACAACACGGACCAAAGTCCTATCCAAAAGGCGGTGAACGCTCTCTCGTCGTGCGTAAAGTAGGGGTTGTGGCACGGCATGGCGCAGTTGGTGATCTGTCCCGTTTTGACACGGTTGTAAAGCGGGTGGCGGTCCGTGTTCACTGGCACCATGGGTTCCAAACACTTGCACCCCGGCTCACACGGTGCGGCAGGCGGCTTGTATTTCCCAGGCGCGCCGGGTCTGCCAGGCTTATTTTTAGGTGGACTGTAACCCTTACCGGGGTGGTTGGTGGGTTTTGAGAGGACGGGGGAGACTGTGGTGGAGTCGGTTCGGTTGTAGTCCATGCACAGCGTGTCGGGGTTGCCCTGCACCGGCAGCAGGTCACACTTCATTCTGTCCGGCCAGGGAAAGCCGTACTGCCTCATGAGAGGAGCACAGCCGGCCCGGGCTCTCTCACACACGCTCCGGCACGGCGGGAGAGGTTTTTTGTAGTCCTCCAAGCAGATCGGGGTGTACATGCTGCACAGGAAGAACTTCAGGTCCGGTGAACACTGGATCTCGACCAGAGGCCAGAACTGGTGGACTTCCAGTCCCGCCTCGTCCTGCGTGTCGTGGTTAAACTGGTTGGGCATGTAGGTGTAGTTGTAACCGATCCCCTTACACAGAGGCACGGCTATCTCCTGGCAGGTGATCTCCTTGGCCGTGGTGCAGCTGGATCGGGGCAGGAGAGCGAGTGAGAGGAGCAGGTAAATCCCAAACAGGTCCATCTCTCCGGCGCGTCGCGTCCCCCTCTTCTGCTCTGGTACAAACAGCAATAAATCCTCTCAGCCGTCTGCTTTTGGCTCCAGTCCGATTAGATGTTGCGCAGCGAGCCCATCTCGCTTCTCTCAGGATCTTGCACGGAGTTGCAAGCAATGTGCAAGCCGTGTTTACTTTCGGCTGAGGAGGAGGAGGAGAGGAGAAAACAGCCTTCAGGGCGGCGAGCAGCAGTCAAGATGGCTGAGAGAAGAATCCACCTTCTTCTGGAGGCTGCTCTCAGTATCCTCAGATAGCCTGCTGCTAAAAACCCAAAGTGCTGCTGTCCGATCGCTACAATTGGAAAAATGTGGGCCTTCTTTCTTTCTTCTAAACACAACGACTACATTCAGTCGGCTCGTCCCACCTTAGTCCTGGTTCCCATACAAATCATCAGCTTGGAGACGAAGCGGTGCCAATATATACCACAGTGTGACTGGCTACACCTCCGGAGCCGCTGCTCCAATCACAGAGCGGCGGGGGTGGTGCTTCCCATGTGTCAATCAAGTTTTTTACCTAAAGATGTTTTGTTATACAGCTCGTGATCATATTAGTTTAGCCAGTGTCCGTGGCACCGGGACACCGGATGGTGATGAGGATGATATGTAGAGAGTGGTGACACATAGTCACCTTCAGCTGATGATTATCACAGATCAAATAACCACATCCTGAAACCAAATCAGCGCCTTTATGCATTTTTCTCACAAAAGACACAATTTTCATAAAAGTTCAGATTACAGCTATGTGTTTAGAAATGTATGTCAAGCTCAGAGCCGTGGCTGGTCTTAAATAAACTGTAATGACCCTGTAATTAATTCCCCAAACCTTTACCAGACAGCAGCTCTATCGTTTTTAAGATTGCAATCATAATAATAGAAGTAATTATAAAGACGCTATAAAATACACCAGTCGGAACATTAAGTTACTCAGTGTTCATAATCTACCTCAGTGACTAAACTTTCTGCTCACTGTCTTGTAACTTCCTTTAACACACAATCTTTGATAGTGTCACAACAATGGCAACACACACACACACACCAGGCAGAGCGAGGATGCGTCTAGCTCCAGATGATTGTTTCTGTGTGTGAGAGAGAGAGACCAGTTTGGTAAATTGGCTAATTTGCGCATGATAAGACTACCCAGGGAGCTGTCTGTCCTTGTGAAAAGCTGTTTTATTTTTTAAATGAGGTGCTAATGTTTCGTTTAACGCTTGCATAGAGCTCCGCGGGAGGCGTAATTGCGCGAGGCAAAGACCAAGCGGCACAGCACACAGAGACAGTGGCACAGCGCTTATATCAGTGTTAACATGCTTACAGAGTCTGTCTGGGGATCTCTGTAGTGGTTTGACAGTAATCTCATTGTATTAAACGGCATTTTTATTATCTCTGATATAGTCAGTTAAATGTTCTCAGAACGTCTCTGTAAAGGCTCGCCGTACAGTGTGTCTTTACTTATTCACATTCCCTATGCTATAGAAGCTGTGCAGTATGACTTCAGGAGCTTACATTGACTGTGCCCTCATCAGTACATTTATACAGACCTGATTTATGGATTTATGTCTATTGCAGTGATATTTGCAGTGGTGAAAAGTAATTAAGTACTAAGTACCATTTTCTGGTACTTTGTACTTCTACCCCCACCAGGCTACATTTCAGAGAGAAATGCTGTACTTCATACTCCACTGTGTTTATCTGACAGATATAGTTAGCTTACGGATTCATTTTCATGCACAAAAACATATGATGAGATTATAAAATGGGACAAATTCAATGACCCAAAAGTATATTCAGTAAATTCACCTCCACCAGCCACAAGATTACAATAAAATCAGTTTTGAAAGTCCAATATAAAAGTGAACATAAAAACATAATTCAGCGTCATCTCACTTTCCATACTTAAAGTACCATATTCTGATATTTGCCTTCTTTTACCACTAAGTAATATTTTATAATGGAGTGTTTTTGTAATGTGATATTGCTACTTTTATTTTAGTAAATGTTCTGGATATTGGTCTAGTATCATTCTAAAATATGTTAGAGAAATTCCCAAAGATCTTTCTTACATAAGCAGAGCTCACTATTGGATTTTGCTGCAAAGGCTAAAATCTTTCAACATTATTCTACCTCAGTCGGTGAACTTGTGAGCTACACTTCACACTGGTGTACTGCACATAATAATTTTTAATGTTAAAAAGATGTTTACTAGTACAAAAAAAAAGATTTGTAATTGATGCTGTATTATCATGAGTATAATTATTGTCTGTATCACAGACTGTTTCAATTAATACAGCTTCTGGTGAAACAAGGTAAGTAAGGCCGGACATGTGATCAGCACATCTGTTCGAAACTTGATATTCATTTCACCAACACGAGGGATGTGTTTTTGAATAGACATTTTGTCCTCTACTGTGCACACGCTCACACACACTTACACACACAGTTCCTGCAGAGTCTGGGTGCTACAAGGCCAATGTGTGGTCTTAAAGAGCAAGCAGAGTATTAAAAAAAAAGCATCTTCCTCCCAGTTTCCCATCCAACTAAAATGCAACATTGTGTGCAGGGGCCAGGGTGGTGTTGGAGTTTAAGTTTAGAGATATTGTGATTGGAGTGGAGCCAGGTCTTTATCATGTGAGGCAGCTTTTTTTTTTTTACCGGCCCACTGAACGAAAGAAATAACCCGGAGTGAGCTGAGCATCAGGAGAGCACAGATTGATTAAGTGACTCGCCAGAGAGAGATAACAAGGAAGGAGCTCTGTTAATGGCTGTTTGCTTTTGATTAGGAAACAAGGGTTCGGCTAGCCTGTGCTGTGGAGGTATGCGAGTGTGTGTTTGTGCACACGATGGATGGTGTGATATTTTCTCAATAATAAACTCTGGTATTTAAGATGTGTGAAAAAGGACACATAATAAAAAGGGAGTGAGGGTAAGATGCTGGTCACAGTGTGGGAGAGTGATAGAGGGAACAGAGGGAGGATAGACGAGGGCAAGACAGGCCAGCATGTCTGTGCAGAGGTAATGATTTACTGAGGAAGTCCACTCATCTCCAGTTTGCAACGCAGGACTGCATGCGGTGAGAAAATATCACCCCAGACCAAAGCCTTGGAGAAACACCCTGTGACCAATGAATAAAATCCACAATCACATCAAGATCCAAAGTTAATGTGTTCAACTTAAAGTCCCATTCTGTCTGTCAGAATCAAGTGCTCCCACTGTAGAAAGGAAGCCCATCAAGTGTGACTGCTTGCCAGATCCTGGACTTACTTCTGAGATGGTGAGCCAGAGATATGCTAATGCAACTTTATCTTGTAAAGGAAAGCTTCGAGGAGATTTAGCCAATCTGCTGGACACAATTCCAAGAGCCTCGGTGGCATTTAGCGGGCTCATGCTAACCCGGGGCTGCTTGTTAAGACTTCATTAGCTGTGTTTGCTCAGGCCTCTTCTCTCCAAAGAGGTGGAGGAGGGCTCCCCAGGCTCCAGCCTCAGCCCCACTATAGACACTCCATATGGGGCTTGTTTGCTCACGGCTGGCCTGGTAATCACTTTCAGGTGGAGCTGGAGGAGCCGGAGCAAGGCTGAGGGGATTGTGGGGAGAGCTGAACCCCCCCCCCCCCCCCCCCCAGCCCCAGCCCCCGCCAGCAACTCCTCTTTCCACTGGGATACTCCTGAGGTGACAGAGCATGGAGCGTGTACCCTGTGAATTAGCTCACCTTGGGCCCATTACCTTAACAAACACAGCCGGCCCCTCCAATCAGCCTACTGCTGAGTGGACAGACGGCCCCTGTAAATCCTTCCGTACAGCCACTGTCCCTCTCTGAGTGACCAGGAGCGACTTGTGTGTGTGTGTGTGTCTGCATGTAGACTAAAACTATAAACCAGAGAATCAAGTCTTGAAGCAGCACTAGTCAACTTTACATGACAACAAGAGGTATCTTCATTACCCAAGGTCAGGATTTGACATTGGCAACCTCAATGGACCTGTTATTAAAGGATCGCTTCACCTACATTACAGAAAGCCATATATTCCCATTTACCTCTAGTGGTACTTAACCATACAGATAGTTTTGGATTCATAAGATAAGATAAGATAATCCTTTATTAGTCCCACAATGGGGAAATTTACAAAAGAACTACTTTCTAGCAGAGGATGGTTCATTTGCCCAGGTTTTGAGTTATCAATATCCAAATCACAGACCTTGAACTGGAACTACCCTCTGAGAACTTCTCACAGCAAAGTCTGTGGAAAGAAATGTTTCTGCTGAAGTTTATATGTAATTCTGGACCATTTTCTAATGTGGCTGATTATAAAGGGTTTATAAGTTGAAACTAGTGGCATTATTAAGGATTAATCAATCATTTCCATTTTATAGATCAGTTATAAACCATGAATATTTATATCATTTGACCACTTATTTGGACCACGATACATTTATTAGCATGTTATTTCCAAAACAGGGCAATTTATTTAGGCATTTCTCTGTCATTTGGGTGAATAATTTAACATAAATAGTGAAACTGAATATAACTTGCTAAGCAGCAATGTGAATTTGTTACATAATGTCATAAACATATAAAGGGTGGGTTATTCCTAAAGTCCTGAGAAAAGCAGATTCACTTTTCACTTTCACAACTAATTAAAAAACAACATTTCTTCCACGAGGAGAATCTGAGCCATTCTCCTGCAGCCAAAGAACTGACTGTTGTTGGCTGCCATCCCTGAGCCAAGTGTGCGTGTGTGTGTGTGTGTGTGCGCGCACGCATGTTATCATCTGATTGTTTTGAGTTTTCAGCCATCTGATGCCACAAGAATCTGGCCAGCCAGCAGAGGTCTGCTTTTGGCTGCTATGACGCCTGCTACTTGACACTCCTGTCAGATTTATCTTCCCTCTTGTAAAACAGCATGCAACTTGTTCTCTCCGTCCAGAAAGGTAAATGAGCCCAGAGAGATTTCTCCTGCTCAGGAAACACACACACATACATACACTAGCCCATATAATAGTGAGAGTTGATTTTTTTAACCCCTGTGTGTAACTGGAGATGAGGCCTGCGTGCCTGGAACAGCACATGGACGACACTTAACAGGTAGACGTGCCATCTGGTTCCAACACATGGGGTAGAACACTTGTCTTTGGATCCTGAAGGCAGTCATTTCATTTTTGTGCTCTGCTGCTCACCGTTGTTGGAATACACAGCGGTGGGATACTGTGGAGGGGTTGGCCTGGTTGCTTCAGGGCTGATTCTGACTGGACTGCAGAGGGGTCACAGGGGTCACAAGGTGTCTGCATTCATTTCTACAGGGAGGGACGAGAAAGCGAGTCCTGCTAATTAACTCATCTCATTACTATTCATGCCGTCTTTGAATACATCATATTCCACCTCTACCTGTGCTCCTTTAACCTCTTCTCAAGGTATTAATGTCTCTTCATGTCAACTGCTATAAGCTAAAAATCCCTTGTTTAGATCTTGCAGTGTCAGCTGGGACTCCTGGGATGTCTATTGAACTCGATCACCCAGAAACACTCTTTTAAAATACAGTGATGGAAACATTAGTATGTACAGCTTTCCTGAACTCATAATCTGCAGGTCTCACAGACATCTGATGTTTTTTGTTGGGAGATTTTGTTCTAGTCTGCAAGCTTTAGGGTTATAATGTGTGCTGTCTCTATCTTTGAATCACAATGATATAAATGTAGGGGGTGTTTTTTTTATTTAATCTATAATGTAGTAACAAAATAGATGCCAGGACCTCTTTCTGTCCTCCATAACTCCATAAATCCTGCTGGAGTCCTGTCCCAGGAAGGAGCTGAGTAGAACAATGTTAAGCAGTTCACAGTAAAGGAAGAAGAATATTTATGAAACAACAACAGGGTGTAAAAGTTTTGATTACATGTGTTAAAAGGAAACACAAGTTGAATTTAAACTACAAAATACCTGCATAGGACACAGATTAAATCTACAGTGACCCACAGCCTAATACACGAAAACATGGACAGCCAGTCTGGTTAGCCAGCAGGTTGTCCTGCAAATAGATCCCCATGCAGTTAGCTTCAATAGCTAATTTGGGGGGAACAACTGTACAATATCTGTATTTGCTTTTGACAATCAGAGACCGTGCATGATATATGTTGTTGAGTCACACTGCTAAATTTCTACAATGAAGGTGGTAAGTGTAAAGTTATCATGACCTAACTCAGAATGGCCACAGATACGGCCTGCATTAAAAGATAGTGGACAAATGATGTTGACAACAGGTGCTGGCTTTAAAAAAGTATAATACTGGTTTATAGGTTAAAACCAGTCTTACCTTTACTTTAAGACTTTTTATTAATCTTCTCATCTAATGCTTAACAAGAAATCATATTTCGAGGATTTCCCAAATTGTCAAATTATTCCTTTAATTTGTTCAGAATTAATTGCAAGTCAGTCTAAATAGTCTAAAATAGTCAAGGATTAGACAGCTTTGCTACAGATAAATTTAGATGTCTTTATGAAGTCTGTTTGTGTTAGATATCTCTGTGAGCTGTGCAGCCCTAGAACATGACTCCAGAGAGTCTAGAACTATCTATGGAAGCATGTACAGTATATCCTTCATGTTTTCCCTTCTCCTCTTTAGCACCATGTCCCTCCCTGCATCTCTGTGTGTGGCATACTGTGAAACAGATGGCGAGGGCAAGGATGACCGCCAGACAGAAGGAAGGAGGGAGAGTGAGAGGCAGAAAACGACAAGGTAGGGAAGTGGGAAACCATATCCAGGGGGTGAGAGACAGAGAAGCAGAGAGGTAGCAGATGTGTAAAACACAAACGACCTTGTGGAGTTTGCGACTAGTTCTTGGCGGGCTCCAATCAAACCCTTATTGTTCACATCAGAGGCTGTGCGACGCCCCTAGTGAGCTACCCTGGGCATCCTATACTGCTCATTAGCAGTCTGATTAAGACATGTTTATTTATGTAAACAGAGGCATTATTTACAGTATTAATCAAGCCTTCACACTGGGTTTACACAGAATACTGTCTGACAGACCTGGTTAAGGAAACAGTTCCAGGCATACAGAAACTTATCCGAAAACATCTGGAGGTATGAGGGAGAGTGGTGTTTGTATACGTATGTGTGTATGAGGGTTCATTCAGGCTCCCCAAGGCCAGATAGTGGGACACTGATGACCTTATCTGTTAGATGTTTCCCACCGCCCCATCTCTCCACGGACTGGAACGCCTCTGAATCCCAACAAGCTTCAGCCGCCCCCTTCAAATAAGCACTGACAGCCACGTTGTTTCCAGCTGAATAATTAATATGAATTGATAATGAGTATCATTGTTACCTACATACCATGCTTATACAGTGTCACAGACACTATGTATTTGCCTTACATTGTAAAAGGGAAGTCAGCATCAATGAGAAAAGAGTGGAAGAATGTGTTCTCAAATATCTCTTCTATACTTTTATACCATGTGAAGAAATGTAGCAAAGATGTCAAGGAAAATATAATAAATGTGGACTATTAGGTTTAGAGGTCATATTTACACCTGAATGTCTACATTGTTGCCTTATATTATTTGTACACAACAACAGGTTTTTTGCCTGTTAGGTCTTACCTAATGAATGAACCCACTGGGCTCCTGTGGTTGTCCTCCCTGGCAAACTGAAAGGTAACAATCTGTACAACATATCAAAATAAAGGTTATCAGACACATTTAATAACATAAGCCTAACCCACAGTTGAAAATATAAGTAGTTAGTTAATATCTGTAGTTTTCAGGCAGACTGATAATCAGAATGAAATGCTGTTTTGCTTCACTTCATTCATTTCAATTAGATTCCAATTGGCCAGACGTATTTGACGTGTGGAACAAATCAGAGATGTGGATGGTGATTCAGAGGTGTGGAACCAGGCTAGAGGAAGAACATTTTAGCTGAAGACTCAGAAGACAGACTGCATCTTATGTAAATGTAACTTTAGAAATCACCAAATTCATCCTATTTGTCCTTTTCTGTAACCAAAAGCAGTGCCAGGTTGATTTCTTTCCCTCACAGGAAATGCACCCAGACAATTAATGTTGTGTTGGTCCTTTCCATCCACTCCAGATCTAACAGTGCAATGTGCAACAACACCGTGTGATAAAAGCTCAGGCCTGACACTCTCGTCCACCTTTACCATTACAAGGGTCTCTACTCCAGCAAACGATAATTGGATCAATTGAAATCATCGTGTTGCTGAAATGAGGTTAGCGGGCTGGACTGAGCTCCTTTGAGGGCACTTTGTTTTATTTTCACTGATTGCATCAGGCAGGTGAGGAACAGCCTAATAATGCTTCGACTCTCCAGCCGCTGATGTTATCTCCCCTCATATGACTGAGGATGTCTTTATCAGCCAATGACACCATTAAGATTGGCATCTCCAGACAATGCGAGTGTGCTTAGTGGGCTGCTAAGCTAATTGTGCAATCAGGGAGGATAAACATGAGGGTTTGACTGCATTCTTACTGAGCTTTTATACTTATAATGAAGTTGAGTGACCTACTATTTAACATTTACTGCTGTTTTAGCTCATTTTTGTGTTTTGTTAATCTGTGTCATTTTCTAGAAAACCTAGCAAGATTATACTATATGTGCACAGTTTGTTGCAATTAAGAGAAAATGTATTGAATGTGCTGTTTTCCAAGACTGTCATTTACTTTAAAGCCTTATATTTGATACACTGCTATTGCCAAAGTCAACATGGCACAATCTGATATTGACATACCACGAAGAATATATGGAAAAAGTCTAATAAAACGCTTCAAATGTGTGTTAAGGGTTAGTTTCAGGCCACGTACTCAACCTGGATACAAAATAACACCGGCATTAAAACTGTAATAGATTCCCTCTGTCAAAATATCTGTGAATTGCATAAGGAAAATGTGAGCAAGTAGAACTCTGGGTGAATCGGAGTATGTTTTAATGTGCTGTGAAAGACATATAAAGGTGAATGGAGCAGCAGAGGTTGAGGAGAGGGGGCACTGAAGTGAGCCTCCCCTGAGCCATGCTGTATGATGTCTGATTGACAGGCTACACGCTAAGCTCACCTGAGCCTCTGACCTCTCTTTTTACATCTCTGTCGCTTTTCTCTTCCCTCCCTCTCTTCTTTTTTCTATTTTTCTGAGAGGGGGGAAACCTGAGGAGGGCCAAATCCAGGGTGGAATGGCTTCAGGCTGCGACCTCCTCTAAGGGGGGTCATTGGGAAACAAAGGCCATTCAGGTAAACCGCTCTGAGCTGGCCTGAGACAGACAGGTTCCCACTGAAGATAACACTGGGGCTAATGTACCACCGTTTGCACAGTCAATGCCACCAGACTCAGCTGCAGTGCGTGCTCGGCGTGGGTAAGGCGTGTGTGTGTATGTATGTGTGTGAGTTGTTTCAATCAGTGAACGAAAAGGAAAAACAGACTGACAGGTGAGTAAACACAATGCTCTGAAAGCCCCTCTGAACATTCCTGAAATGACTACGCCAGTGTTGAAAATACATACAAAAGTAGTAATCCTCTTTATGGAGGCTAATCTTGGGCAAATTCAGAACTTACAAACCACATAAGAGGACTTGAAAAGCTCTCCCCACACTCTCTCACTCCAAACTGCATTTGTGGACCACACGACTCTGTGCGAGGAATCAATATGCTTTGTGTTTGATTAGTACCTCTTCAGCAAAGTGCTGCAGACGGAATGTTGATGAGTGACTGAGACGACCAGGGTAATTGCAGCAGGAAAATTTCAACCTTTCAGCCTTATCTCATCTACCTAACTGGTCCTCTCTTGTTGGAGGACTGAATAGCTACAGCAGATACAGCAGATATAACAGATGTGCTTATAGTTACTGAGCTTATGACTCTGAAGAGCAGCACAATTTGTAATGCTGTCACAATGTACAAAAAGTACTAGGTTCTTGAGTTAGCATGTTCTCCCTGTATTTGTGTGCGTGTATGTGTGTGTGTGTGTTTTCTTATACCGGATTTTCAGTTTTTTTCTTGGGTTAAAAGTCATGAATGTCAGGTTTTAGGAATACTCCTGCCATTGCTCTTGATTCAGGCCCTTAGGACTGGATTTGGTCCATTCCTTTAAGGTGGTTTAGGATGGGTCGGATGTTGTGTACAAATGGGGGGATTCAAGAAGAAAAAATTGCCAGTTTGTCCGAAAGGTTTAGATTGTAACATTTAGCTCAATTGCACAAGGGAGCATGGTGGCATCATGGACTCGAGAGCACAGATTACTTGCTCTAGACACATATATTTTATTTCCTTCAACTGGATTACGTCATGATAAGAAGATACCATTTTCACTTTATTGTAATGTAACAGGACTAGATAAAGCTTAGGAGACATAAAACAAGTTTGGGAAAGGTTAGAATAGGAATCATTACTTCTGGTTGAGATTAAAGCAAGATTTCTTTATTTTGAAAATATGCATCTTGACTTTCTTGCTGAGCATCAGATGAAAAGATGGATACCACTCAGACAGTAAATATGAAGCTGGAGCTAGAAGCTGGTTTGTATAGCCTAGCACAAAGACTGGACACAGTGAAACAGCTTACCTGTGTCTGTCCAGGTAAAATGTTATTATTATTATTATTATGGCCCTGTGATGGACTGGCGATCCGTACAGGGTGTACCCCGCCTCTCGGCCAATGACAGCCAGGCTCCAGCCCCATTAATGGATAAGCGGTATAGATAATGAATGAATGAATTCTTATTATTATTATTATCATTTAATGCTGTATCAGTCATGACTGTACTAACCTATATGTAAGCTGTTATACAAATAAAGATTGATTGATTGATTGATTGATTGATTGTCCATAAGTAATAAAATCAGCCTCCCAAAATCTCTAGAATTCAACAATCAACATGTTGAGTCTCATTTTTGTTTAATTAAAAAAAATTGAAGTGTGAAAATGACAGGATGTGGATTTACCACAGGTGTTGTCATTTTTTTACACTTTGGTTTTTGTACAGATAACGTGTGAATAAGTGAGCTCTAAAGACTTTATGCTAAGCTACGCTAACAAGCTGCTTGCTTCATATTCAGCACAGACACATCAGAGCAGTATTGATCCTCTCATATAACTCTCGGCAAGAAAACAAATTGGCCATTTCCCAAAATGACAAACTATTTGTTCACAAAACTACAACACTTTGCATAAGGACTGTGTCTGCTCATCACCTAAACCCATATGTTTGATGCCTATGTGTAGTCACACCTCTTAATTTGACAAGATATATCAGTGTGAGCTTATATACCTGGCATCTGTCCGTTTGGATCAGCCCTGTGATAGTCTGGCAGCCTGTGCATGATGTTTCCCTACATTCTATCCAGTGCATGCTGGGATATAGATGGACATTAAACTACTCACTGCACTGAATCAGTTTCCCAATGACAGATACCTACTGAGGACATTTGGTATGTGACACTGTAGGTTATTTCACCTCCAACCCATTTAGCTAAACTGATAAAGAAAAAGGTTGTGACTACTTCATAACTGTCAGAGTTGTTAAAAAATGTAACAGACTAAAAAGTTTTCTCCCTGGTTTAAAGAGCCTGTGTTGGCTCCAAGCAATAGCACTTGGCTCCCCTGTGAATGGGACTCCAGAACCCACTGTCCCATCTTAGGGGTTCTTTAAAGTGTCACCGTCGACCATTAGCATAGGCTGCCCACCCTGAGCTGCCTCTATATTTTCTTACAAAGCCACACTGATGAAATGCTATCTGTAGCTGTAGGTCTGGATCAACATCCGACCCTCCCTCTCCTCTTCCCTCCCCCCTCATCCATCTTTTCCGCCTCCCTCCTCCTCATTTCTCCGAGCAGGTTTCACTCTTGTGCCTGTCATTCTTCTGCCTTTTGTATCTATGGGCCTTTTTGCTATTGAATGCTGCTTTCTCTCCCACCCCCACCCCTCGCTCTTTCTCCCATCTCCTCCCCTGCTCTCCCTCACTCACTCATTCACTCTAGGGCCTAATTATGAGATAGCTTCGAATAAATACATGTATTTTTTCTCCTGCGAGGGGGGAAAAAAACCTTGTGCTCTACTTTTTTTTTGACAGTAGGTTGAATTCTAGACTCAAGGAGGTTTTATTCATTGAGGTCCCTCTGCAGATCGGAGTGGTCGCTGGGACGGGAGATTTCCTGGGTGCAGTAATTGTGTCTCATTAATTCTTACTGTAATGCCGGGTAGCTAAACAGGCTACGCAATTAGGGGGCTGAGCCCTGAATAGGCTGGCTAATCAGGGGACAAAAGCTGTGGCTCAGAGGCCATTAGGCCCGGAGGAAGTGCTTCCATTGTAAGGAGTGGTCTGCGATGCCTTCATCTTCATCCAATCCTGTGGGGGAGAAACCTTAAGGGGGTTCTTCCACCTCTAAACCTTTACTGCTCAGTTCCTAATAATGTGCCTGTAATACCTTCAGCTTTTAGCACAAACAAAAGTCGCATCCTGCTCAGGATTATGCAAGATCATCGGTGGATTTCCTGACTGTAACTAAACAAAACTTTATATTATTTTTTTCTCCACACCTTGTGGGGCCAACCAGACTGTTTATGGCTGTGTAGAGATCATCAGCAGACAGTGAGGATCCACATAAAGTGCTAAAATGCCTCTTTTTATGAGAAAAACCTGATTGGCTGCTCTCATGGATGTCAAGTGCGCCCAGAGATGCTTTCTCCCCTGCCGTCCCTCCTCCACCTCCACCTCCTCCTCCTCTTGTTCGGTATGTGCCCCGGCAGCCCACACGCTCCTCCAAACTGTCGACTCAGGAGTCTGCGAGACCTTTCTGCCATCTGGGAAGGGTGGAGGAAGGAAGAGAATAGATGATCCTAACATTATCTATCCCCTTGCCTTTCTCCCTCTCCTCTCTCCCCCTCACCCCTCTGCAAGCTTTATCTTTCATCCCTATTAATCACATCGTCAGGCAGCCTAGACGGAGAATAAATGAACTCTCCTGGTCATTAAAATTAAGCATTGAATTATTGACATGCAATTAGCCTGCCTTTTTTTGTGGGGAGACACTGAAAACTTTCTCCCCACAGCGAGAGAGGAGAAATAATATGACTGCTGTAGTCATCAGAACTAAAAAAAAAAAAAGGGAAAGTGTGGAAAAAAATGTAACATGCCAGAAAATTCTAACTTGGAAAATCCTATTTATCACATAATAAGAGCACTAAGCCTGGTTCCATCTCATTTAGCTGAGTTTTATTCCCATAAGGAGTGGTGTCTTGTGCTCGTTATCTGCTTCGTTCTGGAGAGGCCCGTGCTGCTGCCTCTGGATTATACTGTGGATTATGTTAATGTTGCAGAGACACGTGGACACACTAACTAACATTTAGGTGATCTCTCTCTGCTGTATGTTCCTTTGTGCTAAACTTGTTTATGTGTTTCCATTTAACATTATGCAGATTCTATTATTACAATAACTGAACAGATTGATCCCTAACTCTATTTGCCTTAATCCCCTATCACTCACAACACAACAACAATATGAAGAGGGAAAAAAAAGTAAACAATATTTGGGGGCGATGCGCCTACATTCTCTCTTTTCACAGTCACTTCCAATTACAGTGACAATTGCCTTGGTAATTTTATGAATAGCAAGAAACTCTTACTGTGCTTGTTAGTCAAATACACATTCTGCAGCCTTTTCATAGCAGCAGAGCTGGAGTTTGACAAGCTGTTTACGCTAAGCCTGAGTAAATCAAATTCGGAGTTTGCCTTCCCTCCCCAGTAATCTCATTTTGTTTACCGCTAACGCTAAGTACATTAGCATCTGCAAGGCCTGTCTGTATTTACTCTATTTACCCCTACTGTACTGGCTCTAAGCCAAACAGGGACTAATGTTACGAAATGAGGGTAACCAGCTGTATATTCATGAACAACTCGCTCCTAATCTGAC
Source organism: Lates japonicus (assembly GCA_033238685.1). Taxonomy (NCBI): domain Eukaryota; kingdom Metazoa; phylum Chordata; class Actinopteri; family Centropomidae; genus Lates; species Lates japonicus. Next base: position 84,962 of record BRZM01000687.1, on the reverse strand, counting down.
ACCGAGGCAGGAATCCAGAGCAGGCAGAGCTGCAGTCGAGAGTATAAACTGACAGAAGATGTGGTTTTTGCTTAAGTGAATGGAGATATTAACTGCTTTTAAGCTGTAATATTTTCTTTCCCTCCTCCTGTGTGTTTATATGGGAAAGTGAGGCATGACAGGATGGGAAATGGCAAACCTCCCTCTCAGGAAACCCAAAGATACACAGTAGGAAGTAATGGTTTGGGTTAGATCATTCCAGAGCAGTTTAGTTACTCAGGGTTTACACTGGAGGTAAGAGTAATTTGAACTTTTGAGTAAAGAGGAAGTGACATTGGGGTCAAAGATCGTCAGGTTTCTATGCCTCTGTGGTGTCTTTGCTCCTGGCCTTTCAGAGTCAGTGGGGCCAGTATCAGATCTCACCTGCTGTATGTGTCCTCCTGTTTGTCCACAGTTCCAGGGTCTGACCATGGCCCAGATTCCCATAACCTACAACCTGGTCTCCACGCCTCACTAGTCAGCTGCAGCATGGGTGAACACTGGCCTGTGTGGTAAACAGATGCTGCACTTACACTGTGGGTTAATGAAAAGCTAGTCATCATGGGATCTCAGCGAAAGGATAAGTCTGATGGTACACTCTACATTTCTCTTACAGTCAACAAAATCCATGACCAAAACCAACACTGAATGTCTCCTGCTAACAAGCACTGTCTGTGTATCCAAAGCCTGATATCTTATCCCTCAACAAATGGACTGGCTGAGTATCACAGACAGGCTGAGGGAGTCTGAAAGACAAACTAACACAACAGCTGGGTTTTGTATTTTTGAGGAATTTGTTATTAACAGGACATGTTGTTGACAATAACAAAATACAGAACAGCATGAGCAAATGCAACAAATTCGTTTTTGTAAATGCCTTCTAATTAAAGTACTGAACACTGGTGCCCATAAAACTGACCATTTAAATGATAGTATTGTGTGATTGTTCTCTTTCAGGTGAAAATATTAACCAAACAAAATTAAAAGCTGGGAGTTAAACATTTTGTGGACTCAACTCTGACTGTTAGACTGATGTATTTAAAGAGCATCCATTTTACCAGATTTGGTCGTCCAGAAACTTCTTCACCTCCACAATGAGACATGGATATACATTTTAACCTTTGGACTGACGAGTTAGCTGTTTCCCCCTGTTCCAGTCTTGTAAACTAAGCTAATCAAGCGGCTGGTTGTGGCTTCTCACTCTCTCAGACATGGGAGTGGTATCGTCGATCCTCTCACTGGCCTCTCTGCGAGAAAGTAGATCAGTGTGTTCCCAAAATGTGAAACAATTCCTTTAACAAAGCCAATGTTCAGACACCTATCAATGATGTGTCACCAGTTGCTTAAAAAAAAAAAGTAATGTGAGATCAGGATAGAAGCTGATTTCAATAACTTTGTAACAGTCACAGAATCACACCATGCCTTCGGCATTGTTTGACAGCCAGTGCAAACAAGTGATTAGCAGGAGTGTTAACAAAGTGCTTCACTGCAGACATGACCTATAGTCTTGCTAATGCTGCTGCTTTACTGACACATTTCACATCTCCATAGAATGGAGACTAACGCAAATTATCACAGAGCACAGAGTATGTAGTACCCAGTTAACTATATAGAGATGCCAAATTTTGGATAACACATCCTACACTGCTGTTTCAAAACTGCTCTTTGCAAAAAAAAAAAAGTGCTTATTCCAGAGTTTTAAACATAGTTTCAGCTTCTACAGCCTCCCAATTAGAGTGGGAAAAAGTGTTTTTCTAATGTTGCTGAAAACAATTGATCAACAGTTTATTCACATTTAGGAAGAACCCCTCTATTCTCTGTAGTTTTCACTCTGGTCTTTGAATTCAAGCAGATCCTCTTTCCTGCACATATTTCATCAGCTCTCAAGCGATGAAAGCTTGAATAAGTTCAGCACTCATGCCTGTGTGATTTTCTCATTTACAAGGATAAACACGGTCCGACTTCTCAGGCTCAGTGTGCCTGCTGCAGTGCCTGAGAAGTTTTAGTGGGAGTATTTTGGCCACACTGTGTGATGCAATCTCTACATCCCAGGTAACAATTATCAGGTATAGACATTTCTCCCTCTGTGGAAGGCCAAAGTTCCTGCCAGATGCGTGGGATTTGATTTGATTGAAAGGCTGTGCTGTAGTACGTCCTCGTGGGCTTCAGGAAGCTACCAAGCTCATGCATTAAGCCTCCCATCCATACAATAGTTATTTAAATGCGCGTATTTTCTGCCTCAGATTACCTTGCAGAGAATTTTGAGAGAAATAAAAGAAAGTTTCTTTAATTGCTGCAGACTGTGAAAAATTAAACATATATTGAATTTTGACATTTGTTGGGGCTTTCTCTTTCTCTTAGCCAGTTGGAGTCATCTGTGGCGGGTTACCTGCTTCTTAGCACACTGGGGTGTCTCATTGTAGCTAAGCCAGGCATTTACTTTACCACGTCAGAGCACAAGCATGTAAAACATCTAACCAGGGAGGACAATTGTGACATTCGGTCACTGGAATATTTTCTAGTTCACACTGGCCGCGGTCACTCACACACACACGCTGCACGCACACACACACACACACACACACACACACACCAGTAGCTGAGCATCTTTAAAACAACAACAACTGACTCAGCAGCCAGTAAACACTGTAATGTAACTGTTGCAGCATACTACGTGGCAGTTTTTGCAACATGTCCCATTTGGACGTGTGATTAATTTTAAATTCCTGCTTTCATATTGCATCCTAATTCTATATGCAAAACTGATTGAAGAACACATCACTGAATATACCCGCTCAGCTGGTTAAAAATTAATAGGAATGTCAATACCCTGAGCATTGACCTGCTTTTAACCATCTTGCGCTTCGTTAAATGTTCAATCTCAGGAAGGCCCAAATATTACATTCTTTTACCTTTAGTTGTGTCTTTGCCTTGTTGTTGTGTCTTGTTGCTTCCTGGCCTCCTAACTTCTTTCTTCCTGTCTTTCTCTATCTCTCTCTCTTTCTCTCCTGTTGATACACATTTTGACTAGCTTGTTAGGTATTTTTCTTGAAGCTTTTCCAGTGTGAGCAACAGAGCCTCACACCTCGAATACGGTATTCATTATTTTGCACACAGTTGTCTGACAGCAGGAAACCTTAATAATGAAAGCTAATTTAAGGGTGATATAGTAGTCGGTCTAATTGGGCTGATGGAACAGTCTTCAGGTAACCTCTGCTAGCTCTGGCCTGCCATCTTCACACCCCTGGGCGCCTTCCTCCTCCCGTGAACATTGCCCGCCTTGCTGGGAGTCTGGAGTCGTGAGTCAAACTTCTGCAGTCAGGTAATAATGAGATTGTTACATTATATGGCACAACAATGGAGATCTATTATGGTAGTTCACGGGCAGGGGCTGTGAGAGGTGGCAGAGGCCCCTAATTCATGAGCCCACATCTTACAAAGCTGGATACAACCTGGGTATAGAGCTGTTGTCTCAGGGCTGGAACCACCCAGCAAACCTTCACTCTCACACAATGGGCGGCACTGGTGGCCTCTCGACACTTTAAAGAAGCCACGACCTATGGGCCGAAAAGTCATTTCATAGACCACGATGAAGATGTTAAATATGCATCTTAAAATAACACACACTACTATTATTCTGAAGTGGAGCCTCAGTCTTTTTCAACAGAGCTTCTCTGAAATCCATCGCGGTAGTGTAATCTTTTTTCAATCTTCAATTTAATATCATTACCAATACACACAGCTCAAGGTCCTTTGTCTAATGCTGCAGTATATTAGTGCCTGCTGTTGTGTTGTAGTAGTTCTGAGGTTGTCTGCTTGAGTCTCTGAGTATATGAACTTTAAGCTTCTTGTTAACAGGCGCTGCTGCAGCAACACGCTGTTATTTTAAGTTGCCCATGTGTTAACCTAAACCATTATTATTAGTGTAAGTTAACAAGCTGCCACAATTTCAAACAAATCACAAATCAAACATATTAATACACATTTCTTTTATACGCAGGACTCTTGTGAGGTTATATACTGCTTTAAAATGGTAGATTCTCCTGGGCATGGCTCTGTTTTACAAATATTGGAGTTACTGTTAAAATAAAATAAGATACATGCATTACAGTGCGTACAGCAACGCCAAAACAGCTGATGAGCACAGTTTAAATAAACACACTAAAAACATTAAACTTCACTTTTTTTTTTTACTGATTTACTGCTGTGGTTGGTTGCATTGTACAGCTGTTCATGATGTTCGTCCACCCTTGTAAATCGACCCATTGTTTTAGCTGATTTGCACCAGTTAGAAGGAGCAGAATCCTGTTACAACTCTTTGTTTGACTATTAACAGGATATCTTTAACAGATGTGTACACAAAACTATCATCTTGAAAATAGTCAGACTAATCAGCCAACATGGCTGTCAAGTTTAAACAGCCTTCCCTTCCAGCACTTTCAAAGGAATCTACTTATCATAGTTAATATACTGCGCGATGTATCTTAATGGCGTGTTTGTCAAATGATAGTGGCTTGATTTTTGATAAATATATACTTATTTCTAGTTGTCATGGAAGTGTGTAATGTTGGAAGCACTAAGACTTCTCATCTGTGTCAACGGTTGGGATTAGTAAAAATACTTTCTCAGCTGACTTGAAGCTATTTTGGGTAAAAATCTCAAAGGGCTGACTGTTATGTAATTACAGGTTCGACTTTCCTGTTGTGTATCTGCACTTATCAAAATGCTCAAGGATGGCTCTATTTGCACTTAAATCTTTTTGCACGTGTTGTGGTTTCATATATAATTCCTAGAGCAAAATAATATTTGTTCCTGTCACCGTCAGAATGTGCTTATAAACCCATTAACTCTACTGAGCAGATGATGATGCCGTCATCTGACATATCCTCACTTTGATAGATATGAGACATGTAGTGCGAGGACACAAAGACAGATGATGGCACCTGCATGGGACCAGCATTGGTGCAGGAAATACTCACTAGGAGAACATTTCACCGGCCTGCTAATGTGTTTCCTCTTTGGAATCCAGGGTGTATGTGTGTGTGTGTGTGTGTGTGTGTGTGTGTGTATGTGAGGAAGAGAGAGAGAGAGATCAAGAGCAAATGAGTGGGTATTCCCTATCTGGCCACTGTTTAGTTTGGTGCATTGCAGTAAACTTGAGATCTGTTTGAAATACCTAATGCACCATTTGCAACATTTAAACATTCAGTTTTCATTTACACACTGGAGCCTTGACATCTGTGTGTGTGTGTGTGTGTCGTGCGTGCGTGTGTGTGTGGATATTTTCTGTAAATCAGTTAAATTTTGAATTCAGGAGCATGGCCTTTAAACTGGAGCTGCTGTGGAAACAGGGGCAATTTTAGGATCTTTGCTGTTGAAACTGTCATCATAATTCCTCAATTTGGGTAAATGAGAGCTGTAAAATGTCAAGTAAATTCTCAGAGCAGAACCATGAATCAAAAGTTATTGTGCGGTTAAATTTTAACACTGAGGTGGACACCTGTGTCATTGTTTAAGTATAGCTCTTACACAGGAGTATCTCACCTGTGGCAAGGCCCCTGAATAAGGAATAGGAATGTGAAAGATTTTATCTCTCTGTTTTTGAGCAAACTTGTTATATTTTGATTAACTCCTTATAATGTACAAGTATATTGAATTAGTGCCCTAATGCCTGTGCATCAGCTTATCATGATTGATGATGAATAGATAAAATAGCTTCTAGATACAATTACCAATACCAAACTGTCAGGACCAGGCTTATTGGAATTCCTGCCACTTGCTAGACACGAAGCGGCTCCTTCTCACTTGACAAGACAGATATAGACAGACAAGCTGTCAGAATCGTTATCATCAGGACTTATCTAGATTAATTTGGTAGATGGGGCGTGGGTATTTGCCTGTAGGCTAAACATACTCACAGGTCCCCAGCCACCCACTACCCCCCTCTGCTTCATGAGAAACCAACCCAGGCGTGAGGCACATAAGCCTGCAGTCATATCAGACCAGCAAGCCTGGCTGGAGTCAGCAATATGGCCATGGCGAAAAAATAGTGGTGGAGCTGGTCCCCGCAGTGAGGACCTGGCTCGGGCAGCAGGCAACAGCGTGGTGCTCATTCAACAGGTGAGCTTCTCTTCCCTCCTCCTCCCCTCAACTCTAATACCCCAATGCACATTTCAAAACTTCAGCCCCTGTCCCCCACGCACCCCCCTCCTCACCACCACCACCTTCTTTCAGCTCTTCTCTCCCACTTGACCAAGTCCAACTCTCTGGCTCTCACTCTACCTCTCCTTGTTTTTGTAGTGAGTTGTACATGATTTTTTTTCATTATTTTGTGAAGGCGAGTGGTGATGAGTGCGTGTGTGTGTGTGTGTGTGGGGCAGAGAACCCTGACAACCAGATTTGATTTGACAGCAGATGCCTCTCTTTTCCTCCTCTCTGCCGACCCTGCAGACCAGAATGTGGAGAGGGTTGGAAAAAGGGCTGGATTTGGGCTAAAAGTACCCTCTTATTTACTGGAGTTTGGTGGTAATGTGCCTTGCTGCTCCTCAACCCAAAAGTTTACCCATGATTTTCTACCTTTCTTTTCCTGCCACTGAGAGCTGATTTGAAGAGGAATAATGATTAGAAATAACTTGTGGAGTCAGAGATGAAACACCTTGTGGCTCACCTTAACATTCACCCCACAATATGCAGAAACACACACCTTTTCTCTGCGTGGTGAGGCAGGAAAAAACATAATCAGTGTCTTGTGTGAAAATTCCAGGGAGCAGGTGATTCATCAGTGACATAATGAAAAGATAAACTGAATTAAAAAAGAGAGACTGTATCACGCCCACTACCACTAACTGATACTCAATATTTAAATAGTATCAGTCATTATTTTGAAGGGGTTGTCCACAGGGTCACATAGAATCCCATCCTGTTTTGTGTTTCCACCCCTATTATTATTCATTTTGTCAACTGAATATTTATGGCTAAAAGACAAATTTCAGGCAGAGCTGTGTATATGCAAAAGCTCCCCACATCGAGCCCTACTTAGACATCTCAAAGAGAATATGCGAACACAAACTGCTTTATTGCGGCGTGTGTGAAGAGCCCTGTCAAATGTCTGTTTACCATTTCACGTTCCCAGAGGCACAAACCTCTCGACAGAGGCTACATTTATTTTTCCTGCTGAAAGATGTCTTTAAAACAACAGCGTTTTGCTCTCTCTACTTTAAAGGCGGGAACGATGTCAGTGTTACACCCTCAGAGGACAAATTAGAGTCAAAGTAACATCACCTTGTAAGAGACTGTGTGTTTTTCTTCTTAACATAACCCCACACCTTACAGTACGGTGGCAGGCAGGTTTAAATCTCTCCACACTCGCTTGGTCAGCTCAGCTTGGTCAGAGGTAATGTCAGGGTAAAAGGTCGACATTTTGGGAAACTTTGTCTTGCTGAGAAGATTGATACCACTTTCATATCTGTCCCTTCAAAATATAGCTGGAGTCAGGAAACTGTTTAGTTTCCTGTATAAAAACAGGAAACAGGGAGAAAGGTTGTGTGGCTCTGTCTAATACTTAATCACAATGACAATGGCATCAGCATGTAGCTCAAAGTACAGCCCTAAACAACTGAGCTAGCATGGCTGTAGACCATTAGTCTTGTTCTTATTTGGACAGAGCAAGACTAGCTGTTTCCCCCATTCTTCATGCTAAGCTAACCATTTCATGGCTCCCACTTCATATTTAGACAAACATTAGGGTGATCTCTGCCTTTTCATCTGATTCTTAGCAAAACAAAAGGATAACAGCATTTCCCAAAACTATTTCTTTAAAGCCAAATTAATCAGGAAGTGAGGATTTTTAAGGTTCTCTGTGCACAATATACTGTACACTGCACATGCATGGATGCAGGTAAAAGCCATTTAAAAGTGACTGTAATTCTGAATAGCTCATTTGTTGCTTTCATTCCCAGTGAGCAAAATAAGCACATAGCAGATCACTGTTTCATAGCCCAGCATCCCAAATATAGATTTCACTGTCATCTTTAAGTATGCAAAAGATCTGACTGTCTGTCAGTAGATGGACGGCTCATGGCTGCATTCCAGGCCCTCTCATTTTAATACCCAAATTGACGTTGCGCTCCGCCGTCCTTTTGTTACCGCATCGCGCTGAGCCTCTCGCCGGCCAAGAAAACAAAAAAGTCAGTTATTCGGTGGCAATTGATGCGACAGGCATTTAGTAAGGCGATTTCTATGGTAACAATCCTCAGGAACATTTTCATTTCCAGCATCAAATGGGTAAAAACGTAGCCGTGATAATTAGCACTGTGTGCATAGCTTAATGTGTGTGTATGTGTGTGGAACCTGCTTTAAAGGACTTCAAAAAGCCTGAAGGAAAAACACAGTTTGGTGTTTTACGACATCTCAGCACTCTCTCTGCTGTCACTCAGCATTAGGGGCTGTTTTTGCCTGTTGTATTTTTCTTTTGTAATCTAAAGCACCGTCCTTTTAAGACGACTCTGCTAATTACTTTATTTAATCGGGTGCCGGCCGAGAAATTATTTTTGTAGCCCGGAGCTAATTTTGAACCTGTAACAATAGCTTTGGAATATCAGTTTAAGATAAAAGGCTTTTATAGTTAATCCTGGAGGCTGTTATATCTACACATTTCGAGTTGCACTTTCATGTGGACCCTCCAAGATCATGAGGACTCTGATATAGTTGTATTGCACCTGAGGATAATCTGAAAACCAATGCAATTAGCGTGACTGTGCACAAAACACGAATGAGTGTAATATTTAAGAGAACAAAACACAGTAGCCACAATGATAGCATTTTGTCCTTGTTTGACAAAACACCTCTGAATCCACACTGTCCTCTGTTTTTCTGACCCACACCTGTTCTTTCCCCTAGCACCCCCCACCCCTCTCTCCTTTTTTCCGTTTTGAATCAGGGAAACCAAGCACAGGGCTGCAAGTGGTGTTTGAAAGACCCCCCCCACCCCCCGAAAAAAAGGCAGGGTTGGGGAGTTTGGTGGTGGTGGAGGGGGGTAAAAAAGAAAATCAAAGCGAAATCGGCAGAATGTGTACTTTCAGAGGCTGCGGCACAGTTGAACTGAGCAGGCCCAAGTCCTGTGAAAAGAAATGGAGACAGCCTGAATGCAAATTAAATCCCCCTCATTCCTGCAAATATTGTCTTAGCCATTAGTGCGGGCTTGACTAGAAAGGAGTGGTCCCACTCATTCATTGTCGCTCGGCCAGGGAGAAGTCAGGGGAGGAATTCTATTCAGTGGCCGTCTTGGGGGCTCGGTGCACTTGGGCGCTTGTTTGGTACCATTCAAACGCCACAGACCGTGGCAACAAAGAGAGCTTTCAGCGTACCTCACTGTAAAAGCATGTGAAAAAGAAGAAAGGAGGTGGATAGGAGGGGGGAGAAAGGGGGTTAGTGTGGGTGAAGAGGGGGGAGGCAGCACTGGAAAAGTTTAGGTGTAGGTCCTGAGTGGAACTGGGCCTGTATGTTGTTTTTTAATCGACCAGTTTATTTTGCTAGGTGGGATATTGGAACGCTTCATGCAGCTTGCGCAGTTGGCCGCACTGGGTGAGGAGCTGTGGATCTTCCACACAAACACACACATATGCACAGCCTTTGAGCGGCCTGCTTGGCCTGTCTTCAAGTAGCACCCATGAGACACTAAAAGAGCCATTTCAGCATAAAACCATACCTGTCTTGTCTCCTCTGAAGCTGTTTGTGTATATTTATGTATTTATGAACATTTTTACAGCTGGCCTCTGCTTTGTGCATCATCTCTAGTTGCTGTTTTGCTCTCCAACTTCATCATCAGGCACATCTGAAGTATGCTATTGACCCAAAGTGGCTTTCATACACAGAAGACAGGTAATTTTTTAAGGCAGCGCACATATATCTGAATGGAGGGCCCCCATTTCGTTCACATTCCAGAGCCTTCTGCTGTATCCATCGGCTCTTAAACTTAACATGACTGTTCACAAACGGATTATTTGTGTTTGAATCCACATGAGAAAGTTCAATCTGGAGTACACAGGTGGATGAACACTCACTGATTCTGCCACAGGCCTCACGTTACCCAACACTAGGAAAGACCATCACCGAGAGATAACTCACTAAACGCATACATGGGAGCAAAGAAGTCAGTAAAGAAATACTGGACAGGTTTGTGTTTGTGTGTATAGGTGCAGCCAGGGTGTGTGCAGAAAGCAGAATAGCCCTTGGCATCCCAGATTTGTTTTGACTGGTGCGTTTACAGCAGCTGCATGGGCGAGGAAGGGCCTGGCCGAAGTAAAACAACCAAATTCTTACTTCTTCTTCTTTCACTCTTCCTCCTCTCCTGTCTTAGGAGAGATGGCTCCCAGCCAGCCAGCTGTATAATCAAGCCCTTCATTTATACTTTATTGACAGATGCTACTTCTAGCCTTGGTTGAGGGAATACGGTTTGTTTTTTGAACCTCTGGGAAAGATTGAATTCCATGGCAGGGTGATATATGCTTCGGAAGGCTTTGTTAATGTTGGACTGCAGCTGCATGGTAGAAGTGTTGGAATGCTTCCCCCCGTTTTGTCAAGAGGAAGAAATCTCAAAACTTGGACTTAGTGAGGGAAAAACAGTATAGAAACTAATGCAGGTTTGGCAGGAGACAGTCAGCTGTGGTTTCAAACTGTTACAATGTATTGTTTCATTTCCAAAGACACCAGAATCATCATGTAAATCATAAATGCAGTTAGTTTATCCCTCTATTTGGATGCATTTATAAATTGCAAATTCACTTTCAAGAAATGGAATAAGTTCTGCAAGTCCCAACACGATTACTCTACATGCTCTTGTGTTGATTTAGGCCAAATCAACACGACAAACATTAAATAACTTCCTGTTGTTATCAGCAGCACCTCAAGCACCTCACCTCAAGTGTAAATGTCTTTGCTTGGAACAATCCCGCATGTGTAAAATACAAAAGTGATGACAAAAGCTCAACATTCAACTAAGTTTCAGTTTATTCTCTGATCTGTAATGTCTCTGTCTTTGTAAAACATCACCCCACAGTTTCCCATTTGCTGCCTCGAGCTACACAAACAACTGAGAAGGCTCTGAATTACCGCATGTGCTCTTTAGATTCAGTTAATGCATGTCAGCCAAGAAATCCTCACTCACACGAACAGAGGAAGGCAGTGGGTGCCAAGACAATCTGAGGCAGAGGAGACGGCAGGTTGGTGTCGGTGACAGATGGGACGGAGAGGCTGACTTCTTTATTTTAAGGACGGTATCTTCTATCTCTTCCTGCCAGCCTGTCGGTTCCCTCTCTATCGGTACCTCTGTGTTGTTTTGGAGGGGGACAGTCTTTCACTGTTGCTGTTTCCAGGGAGAGTGATACATGTTTACAGCACACATAGTGACAGGAGAAGGCACTCAGACAAAACAACATACACTCATGTTATTTTCCATATGCACACTATCACAGACACAGGTTTGTGGCTTTACATTGCTGCTCTGAATTCCTCTATAAATCTGGGTGGAAACATGAATGAGTAACATCTGTTTATCCTCCAGATACTCAGTGAGTTACTGTGAGTAGAGAAAAATCAAGATGTAAAAATATATCATCTGGACTCAGAACTTTCTCAGGACCATGTTATGTAATATTATTGATTAGACATGCATATTTGTGGTTTTCAGAGCCTTTTTCACACTGTACCTGTAGGTGTTCAGTAACCCAAGTAATTAAAGAGTTTAATCCTATATTGAATATATATATATTGTTAAACCCTGAGATTTTAAATGACTTTTAATGAAAATTTTTAATACCAATTCCAGCACAAAGAGGAAATGACATAAAGGGATCTGGGAATGCAATGAAATTGCTAAAAAGACATCCAGCATGTGAGAAACATAAGCAGCAACAAGTTAGACAAACATATTGGCAAAGAAAACAAAGGTGAATGGTTAAATCATTGCTCAGAATGTCTGCTGTAAACAACCGACTCCTTTCTTCAATATTGACCTAACGTGCTTATATACATAACATACAAGTTACAAAGATGTAGCCAGAGGAATGGCTTTAAACCCCCTCAAAATCATAGTTTTGAACAGTTACAATACTATAGACAGCCGAATGACATTAGCGTTTATTGTTTTGTGGTCAATGCAGCAAATGGATGATTGGAAGCTGTGTTAGTCCATCATGAGAAATCATCCCTATGCTAGACGGACCCACTTGTTAAACTATTAAACTACTGACTTTGAGTAAACGTGTACTAATTTGACTGACAAACTGGCTCTAAAAGTGTGAGACATCCAATCAGAATGCAGCATTACTATGACAGTGGAGCAAGTAGTCACTGATTAGATTAGATTAATTTAGTCTACCTTTTATATTAGCCTAGTAAACACACACACACACACACATACACAAACTGAAAAATAAAATAAATCTAATTTAAAAAGTAATTGCAGATGGTGGGAGAGAAGAAATGGAGAACACAGGGATCATCAGAAAGATAAGCATGGCAAATCACAAAAGATAAAAATATTACATTGATGTTTTAGTTGATGGAAGACAAGATAAAGAAAACGGAATGACCACGACCATAATAGAAACTGTCTCTATTTAGTGACTGAGCGTGAGGTCTCTTTGATATTTTCTAGAATGAAAAAGGCAATAGACCCAATTTGATGGGCATATTAGTATTACACAATTTTCCCATACCAACATTTATCGTTTCTTTGGGTTTGACCTCCAAACAGTGGTTTTATATACAAAGAAATGTGGGTCATTTTGTTTCACCATGCGACTGATCGTACTGCTCATATTTTTTGTCTTGGTGGACATTGTTGTTCACAATGTTCATTGTGTTACCAGTTCTCAGCTATTACCTTGATGAGCACAATTTTATCATAACTAATAGACATTATGTCTACAACCAGAATACTGCAAGTTATGATGAATCAAATTATCCTTTAACCTTGCACACTTGTGGTGACTAATTATGTCTGAGTCTGGTTGAAATTGTTACAAGTACTGAGAAAAAGGAGTGAGATTGCAAAGATTCCAGAAAGGCTTGTTGACATGTTCTTTTCACTTAGAGAGAAACTCTGCCAAGACGGAACACCTCAAGCCCATCCACTATCCACCGCTGTGGCTTTGTGTTTTAAAATACAACTATCCTCCTCCATAAATGCTGGCAGACACTGGGTTAGGAAAGTTTTGTTAGCTTGTTCTAAATATGTCTTGGGTACGGGTGTGTGGTATGAACAGCCACACCTGGACATATAACCCTGAACTATTTGTCATCTCTCTGCTTCTCACCCTCTCTCTGCCTTGCCTGCCATCTCGACTATTTCCCTCCAGCAATGACAGGATTATGTCTGACATGTTTGAGGAAGTGGCTTTGGCAGGCGGTGTGAGAGGCAGGCAATGAGACACACATGCACGCACACAGGCACACATACATACGCACATGCAGGTGCATGCACATTCTGATGCCAGGAGGCTTGGCTCAGTAACCTTGTATAGCGGGCAGGTTTTGACGGCTTGTGTCTGTCTGTCAAACCAGGCTAAAATTAATCTGCGTGTAAAAGGACAGGGAGATGAGGCAGGAGGCTTTGCTGATAACTCTATTATCATTACAGATGTCAGGCGGGATGACGAGGGGAGGCTGATGCTGTTGGTAAACTGATCGCGCTGCTTGATTTGAAAATTAAATTATTAGCCTGGCTTCATTAAAAGGAAGTGTTGGGACAGGGTGAGCTATTTATTTACACGCTGCTGCTCCTGCTGGTGATGATGGCAGTTGTGTTGGTGAAAGGCCTTCACTTGTCTCCTCCGGAGCTGCATTTTGTCTGCCAAGAACATGACAAATGACACTCTGGAGGAAGAGGAAGCAAATGCACTCTCTGGCTCTGGCTTAACACTGCGGCCCCAACCAGACCGTCCATCTAATGTTTCACCACTACGAACAGAATTCCCTGGAAAATGACTTAATTGTGGGGTAGATTTCAAATGATGATTTGAGGCAAAATGAAAAGAAAAGAAGGAAATCATGGCAGGAGGGTCTCGTGCTTGGCCCATACTTTTCTCCAACAGGTGAAATCGCCGAGGACAGGCTGTAAGAGAGGTAGCTGGAGAAACAGAGGATGAGAAAATCGAGGAGGAAGCAGGGATGCCCTCACAGGTTCCTCAGCAAGACCTCAGACAGTAATTGCAGACAAAACGTGTCCAAAGCGAGAGGAGCTGTCTACATCCGACATCCTGTGCTTTCTGTGGTTTTTATCCAGAGAGAGAGAACAAATGGCAGAACTGGAGTGGGGCGTGCTGAGGGGCTCCCTTATACCTGCTTTTAAGTCAGCATGCTAACGTAGCCCCCTCCATTACCCTAGAGTTTGCTTTTTCTACCGTTGATGCAGACAGGATGCACTCTCCTCTGTACCCACAACCTCTATTCATCAGGTTTTATGTGAAGTCACAGGCTGTAAATCAATGTTTAAAAGGGCAGATGGAGGAGACGTTCAAAAGAAGTTCAAGTGTCGAAAATCTTGCATCGTCACTAACAGGTGTTTGATTTATGGTGTTTGTGTTTACATTGGGGCATTTCTTAGATTCACATGAAGGCAAGGTGAATTGATATTTTCAGGCTGGTGGCTCTCACTATGGGCAGTGAGAAGACACAGCCAATGTTTTCTTCTTCAGTCTTTACCCACCCCACTGAGCACCTGGCAGAAAACACTTGCAAATGAGCCTGGAGTTCACTGAGTGTGGCTTTATAAATAATGTCTCAGAATTGATGAAAGTTAAATTACCTTGAGGGTTTTTTTTTGGTGGGGAGTGTTTCTGGCCATACCTAGCGGCATGGATCAAGGATAGGAGTGTTAGTCTGTCAGTTAACAACTATTAGATGGATTACCGTGAATTTTGTACAAGCATCTGCCGTCCAAAAGACTGACGCAGGCCCTGACTTTTTAAGTTAACATGTAGGGTCAGCGTGAAACATCTTGACAGTTATTGTTGGTTGTCTCATGGAATTCAATGTCTAGAATTCATTCTAATGATCACTGAACACTTTTCAGTTACTCAGCGAAATATCTTGAAATCTACAGATGGATCGACATGATGCTGTCTGAACCACGTGTCCATTTCAGCCCATGGGCCCACATCCCGACCCGGCGTGCAATTATATCGGCCACAGCGAGATCATTTATAACACTGTCATTATAGTGACGTGATACAAGCGCAAGTAACACAATAAACTACAGATCCCATATTGCAGGCGCTTCAGTTTGCCTTGCCGGCGCTTCGCGTTAATCAAGTGCGCTATCAAATCGCGCTTTAACGATATAAACTGGCGCGCACTGTGCACTCGAGTTGTACGGTAGCTGGTGACTTTGAAGCACAAAAAATTTTGAATTGTGCAACCCATTTTGCGTCGGCGTGAGCTGCCTGTGCGAATTCCAGATGGAGCTGATTGAGCTGCAGTGTGGCCAGGACGCAAGGCAAATGCGACACTGCAGGGCCCGCGCAGTTATTCTCCATTCCGCAGCAATGCCCAGCTCATCTACATGCGGCTCAGAAGCCTTGTGCATGTTTGGTAGCACATATCTGTGTGAGGAAAGCTCTTCTCGGTGATGAGACTAACAAAACAGCACACTGATAAGCACCTGATCCATCTGAGAATCTCACAACACAGGACCTCACCAAACATAAAACTTGTTGCCAAGGTACCAACATCAGCTCTGATAAAATGACATAAAAGCAAAAGATTCAAATGTTTGATTTGTTATTTTAATTTACTTAAAAGCTGTCACAATTTTATTTGACGCAGGTGTTTTTTTTTTGGTTTAAGTTTATTTATTCGAATAATATTCCTGTCTGTTTTTATTCCTATTTATGTTTAAAAACATTTAGTTTATTATGTTCAATAAATGTTTATCCTGTTAGGCCCATAACCTAAACTTTGTTTGAATTTGGCCCCTGTGCAATTGAGTTTGACACTGGTCTAGACCAGCACGGTTAATTGACATATCTTATAACAAATATAGATTGGCATGAAATTCTGACAAATTATACACCATCCCTCACAGGATGAATCCCTAGTGACTTTGGTAAACCCTGAGTTTTCCATCATAGCTTCACCATGAGGTGGATCTCTTGAAACTATTTGACTGCCATAGGTACTACTGATTTAAAAGGATACATTTGAATGACTTAGATGATCCTGTGACTTGCCATCTGTTGGCATTATTGTCAAATTTCAATTTGTTAAACTGTCTGGTTCCACGAGCTAATGCCATTTCTGTTTTGTCTCTTTGTTTATCAAATATTAATGCTAACACAAAAATGACGCCGATGAACTTGGTAATATTTCCTGCTTAGCTTCACCATGCTGACATTATGTTAGCATGTGGCTAATCTTCACATTCACACATTGTATTGTTTAGACTGTAATAATGAGCACTGTAACACTGAGTTGGATAATTAAGCTATTGATAGCTACGATATCTCACAAAAGAACACAAATGTATCACAAAATTGTTGGCATAGTAAACGCAATGCCTTTGTTGTTGGCAGTTGGCATCTAAGCCACAATCCAATATTAACACTAATGCAGGTGATTCAGCAAATTAAAGAACTTTGTTTGACTTTTGGAGAGGTGCATGAATACTGCCAAGTTAGAATAAAAGCATATTTTCTGTTGTCAATTGTTCCTAAACTTGTGTAGATGCAGCAGAAGCAGTGCTGTGCCATACAGTGCTGTAATCCTGAACCCTTGTTATATTAGACTCTAGGTTGGTAGATAGCACACTCACACACACCTCCTCAAGGGCTTACTGTATGACATAAGACAAGAAAGAGAGACCATTTACTTTCTACTGTGACACCACAGCACATACAACCTACAACCAGCATAGGGGCAATGATGATTTCCAAAATGATTGTATTATGAAAATGTCTAAATGTATGGCTCTGAGGTGTGACCCCTCACTAACCTCACCAGACCTCTCTGATTAGTCTTCTCTGAAGGTGCCTATGTCTCCTATTTTGCTCCTTAAATTTTCCTCTCAATTGGATGAACAGCATACTTATAAAATAAAAACTAGTGCACAGTCTCAAAGCGAGCTATGTTGTAATGGGGTGATCTTTTTCTATTTTAGCTGTTATTCTTAGCATTATCTTTATTTTGATTTATTATCTAATAGTAATAGATTGTGGTTCTGGTAAATACCGCAGCTGTCCTCAAGTGTGTGTCCTCTGGACTGCTTACCAGTGAGGCTAAATAAGTCTTGGTTTGTTATGCTTGTTTGAACAGAAGCTGTGGCCTCTTCATTTGTGGTTTTCCAGCAGAGCTCTGTTTTCTCTCTAAATATAATCCTAGACACTGCTACCTCATCTCCCTCTCCTTGTGCCATTGTAACTTAAACATATACATTTTACATTTTAATCTACTAAAGGAAAAAAGGCCACAGAAACATCTACAAGGCATAGTAACTGGCTGATTTTATTTTTCTTAAAGCCAGATGCCATTGAGCAAGTGTATATTCACTTGCAACTTTAGCTCTCTAAAATGTCCACTGTGTCAGAAATATGTCACTAAAGCAAATTGCAAGTCATTACCGTACTGAGACCTCTGAAATGGCCGTGCCATATTATTTTATTTCAGTGAAATGTTCATTAATTACTTTCACCACATAGCGGGGTGGAAGCAGGTCGGGAAAAATGTCCTGTTCTCGAACCATTGAAATCAGTGAACGGCTTCTCATGGCTTGTAGCTGGTGAAAGCTGTGAGTAAAATGAAATAATGAAATACCGTCAGCATCAGCCTAATAATACATTGCTCAGTGTTTTCTTTAATGACCTGGAAGCGTGGATGGTTATATGCAAAGAGCACTGTCAAAACTGCGCGGCGGGTATCAGTGGCACCATCTGGCGCCACGCGGCGAAAGAAATCGCAGTCCATGTGTCCGTGGGCGGTTGAACAGCGGATGTGTATTCCGCGGCTGGGGCCCTGGAGTGCCAATAATGATTCTGATGCTTCGCTTTCCGGTGTGGAGTGCAGCGCAGGAGAAGTCTGAATGGAAAAATCTTACTGTCAAACCAGCGGCCTGCTGCTGTCTCCTTGCCTCTGAATGTCTGTCATCAGCCGATACATTGTTTTGAACGGTGCAACATAATTTGCCATCTGGTTGAGAGCTTTGTGGAGAGGCTTTATGTAGTTATCAATGCGGAGTCCGTAGAAACAACAGTGAACAGAGACAAGTAGAACAATGCACATCTATTCCTCTGGTTCGCTATTATCATAACATGTTTAATAGACAATTTCAAAAGTAGAATATGTAATGTGCATTCAATGAGTTACATGATGAATTAGTTGATTTCCCATGCTCTCAGATACCAAATATGACATCAAAGTCAATCAGTTATTGGTGGCCCTCAGGCTCATCACTGCAATGAGAAAATACATCGCCTTCATAATTTAACACATATGCAGCTACTATTTTCAGCTTCAATAATTGATTTTAGATTACAAAACTGTTAAATACCAGAAACATGTAGTGAAGACATCTTCTGAATGTTTCAACCAAATGTAATCGCTGAAATACAAGCCTTTTGTCCCGCATCTGCAGTAATATACAAACATAAACATGGTGCTCGATAAAGAAAAAATTAAGTTAAAAATTCTGGGGACAAGAAAACTATGGATATCTACTGCATACATCTCCTTATGGGTTCTGCTTTCTTGTGATATACTGGCTAATACTACCTAATGAGTTGTCAAAGTTAAATGATTTCTGTATTTAGTTGAGTTCTAAATTCTCTGCATGTTTCATGCTGTGCACGTGTTGTCAAATAGGAAAATATGTTACATTAATTTTGTGTGTTTTGTGTATTCCATGTGTTCTCTTTGATGCACTTTGAAACTATAATGCTGCTATAGGTTGTGGATTGAAGAAGTGTCAGCCGTCTAACTAGTTTCTGCAGCTGGAATAAAAATCATATGAGAGCTCAAATGTACATTACAGATATCATGGGTTGGCTTTCTCTGCTGCAGAATGCCCAAGAGTTGGTGAGCCGGCCTTCAGCAAACCTTGTGCTTCTGTACTCAAGCTTTTCCTTTTCTTTCTCCCCTCTCCCTCTACCCCTCCTCTGCCTCCTCCTCTCTCTCTCCTTAATCCTCCAGGAGAATGCACAGTGATGTCACCGCAGCTGAAGAGTAACAAAAGCACCAGGCCTCTGTGACACTCAATTGGTTTCTCTCTGTGTCTCCTTCCATTTCCTCTTCCCCCCTTCTCTGCCCTCTCCCTGTCTCCCTCACGTTTTTGTTGTATACCTCTCTAACTTCTATCCATCCTCTTATCCGATCATTTTGCATGGGCCGAAGATGGTGGTGCTTTCTGTCCACAAATCAATGAGCCCTCACCTTTGGGTCATTGCAGAACAACATCATCTTTTCTTCTTGGGACACAGTACGCCATGTGAGGGGAGAGACAGAGGACCCAAGTGCTAGCCTGCCTGTCTAATGCATTATTGGGGAGTGCATCAGCCATGGTTCTGGGTAGAAGGCTGAAATAAGTATTGTATTTGTAGACTTGAAGTGTGGTGGAAAGCCTGGCTGATGGCTGAGCTAGAGTCTGTGAGGTAGAAACTGATGTTGCTAGTAGGGGATATAGGATTTGTCTGGTGGGACTCAGGAAGGCTTGCACATTTGATACTGGCAGAGTTATTTTTGAGTGGATAGTCCATTGTATTCTTTCATCAGTCCGCCATGTTAGACCACCATGAGGGCAGTGGTATCTGTTTCATCATGTAGTTGGTTTTGTTGTTTAAAGTCAATCTGCAAAAGCAGCCATTCATAACAAATAGCCAGCTCGATGTCCTGCTATATATGGATCATGTTTCTTGGCTCAGCTTCATTATATTTTCGTAGGTTCATATCAATATCTGCTTCATTTTGTAATGTTTGGAAGCTGTTTGACTCCTGGCGAAACCTCACTAATTTTGTCGACTTGTCTCACCTAAGTTTGTGCTCT